>NW_024122006.1:590880-682273 GCF_016745375.1 Pimephales promelas | reverse complement strand
TTTACCTCATCCATGACAACTAATTTTCGATTCCCGTCTGACTGATTTATCCACGGTGGAGTTGAAAACAACAGTTCCCATCATTCCGCGTTCCTCCACGGCGTCATCAAGCAAAGCCGTTGTTGTTGTTTTGAATGTAGCGCCCTCTAGCGCATTTAAATCTAAGGTATTGCAGCTTTAACACTGATTTTAATTTTTAAAATTGCATCTTGCAAATTGCAATTGTTAATGAATATGTTGGTGTAGGTATTTCTCCCTCGATGGCAGCAGTGGAATCACTTAATTTTATTACAAGACATCTAGTGTCATTCACTGATGTTTGTGACAGTTGCTGGTGTCAAATTTATCAACAATTTTACATTGTGCCCTTTTAGTTCATCTTTCTTCTGATCTAGAACATGTTTTAACTAGTTTACCCTAAAATGTTAATTAATGCATTAATTAACAAGCATGTACAAACGTGTAGTTAAGATGGTATATTCATGCAGGAATTCATATGACGCATGTCATAGTTAAGGTTAGTTTCTCATTAGTACATATCTTAACTCATCATTAGTTCATAGTAAAGTAATTATTAATTCAGGTATTAGTACATGATTATTCATGTTCTATTATTGTAAAGTGTTACCACATTTCATTGTGTTGATGTTGTAGATAACATTACAATTTAGCTTTGTTTGTTGACAGACTGCAGAGGAAGCCTCACATAAAGTCCGCCTCGCCGCTGGAAGTGGACTTAGAGCGGATGTCTGGAAGGAGCTTGTCAGACGGTTTGGAAAAATCCAAATTCGCGAAGCTTATGGTTTGACTGAGGCCAGTATTGGCTCGTTAATTACACAGATGAAATTGGACCAATTGGACGAGCAAGTTATTTTAATAAGGTCTGCTTTTTTATTTAAGGTTTACGAATCCAACTCTCCAATAACATTGAGTTTGAATGATATGTAATAAATGAGATTCAAAGATGAATTGCAGTTCATTCAGTAATGTGAATGTACTTTCTGATGTAATGTAGATCTTATCTCTGATTTATTCCAGCTCAGTCTGCCTTTTGAGTTTTTAAAATGTGATCCACAAACGTATGAGCCCATACGGACAGAATCGGGACACTGCATTAAAGTGAGTAAAGGTGAGGTCACTGTATTTTTAATTGGTAATATAGTTCACATTTTGAGAGTAGACATATTAATTATAAAACGGGACCATATTAATTATAAAACTCCTACGTGACTCTGAAACGGAATCGCCTTCGCTGGTTCATTGGGAAGGGAAAGTATTAAGAATAGTACCTTTATGCAAACCTATGCTTTACCCGACAGTGTCATGTATTTGCTGTGTTGGAAAAAAATATTATATACTGTATATAACGGTCTTGACATTAACACCTGCCAAATGCATGTGTATTTCAGCAGTGGTGTGGTGGGTTGAATTTTATTTATAATATCCACAAATTTCTAACGTCCCATGAGACCTTGTGTCAAAAATGGGCCCATCTTCCAGTTCAAAGTAAACAAGCGAGACGTACTCTCATTCATTCATTCGACTGTAGATTAATCATTAATATTTATATTAAAATGTATTATTTAATTTATTTAGCTTTTTATGAATTAAAAATGCAAATAAAATACAAAAATACTGTGTGTTTCACCACAATGAATTCTTTATTATAAGAAGATCAACCTGTGGCAGTTATACTGGATGTTCGGTTATGGCATTTAGAAAAATGTAACACTTTATAAAAAATATAACATTTTATATTTAATATGAAGGAAATTCTGTGAAATGTGTCAATTACACTGCGTAAACCTAAAGTAATACTACCCACCGGATGAAGAAGGGTTAGCTCTCCACCGAACATAAAATATTTCACATTTATGAGGAAAAAACAATGTTACAGACGTGACAGTTCACTGAAAGCAGCACTAAAAAGACTGCTCTAAAACTTTCACAGAGACCTCAAACAGAAAGCACTTAGCCTTTATTTAAAGTTATCTTTGTTTTGTATTAATTGTATCTTAATTTTAATCAATGTTTCGTCAACAAATTACCTGGATTTAATAAATAAGTAAATATAGCAGACAATAATCAACAATCAAGAGTGCAGCTCGTCTCATAAATTAACCGAAACTCAGCGTAATCTACGTGCCTCACAGACCTGAGAAATATATATTTAGCCTATATTATATTAGATATACTATGAAATGTTTATTGTGTGTCATTCATGTCCTGAATATGTTGCTTCATATTAGCCTTCACTTAAAATATTTATGCAATGAGTATAAAATAAAATATTTATGCAAATGAGTGTTGGATAATAAAATTTGCCACTGAATTAGTTTAGTCTGGTTATATGTACAATCGCGAACAGTACGTTGTCCCCGAGCTCCGTTACGACATCTCTCATGAAGGTTTGCGACTTAGTTTAAATGGTAAAATATTATCCGAAAAACATTATCCTCTTTGCTAAATAGCACACAAAATACCATATATACAGTATGCTAGTTCTGCCGCCTGTCCGGAAGTTGCACCCACTTTATTTTTTTACTGTAGCGCCACCTGGAAACAGGTGGATACATATTTTTCAATTGTATGCTTTTTAAATGCATCTGAAATATTAAACTAAGTGGAATGTAGTATCTCATAAATATAGATTTTTGGAGAGATTGGTACTGAAATATCTGAAACGTTCCAATACTCATTTTCCACAGATACACGATATTAGCAGTGCTCTCATCTCTTCGACAGCGAGTTACACACAAACCAACCTCCTCTCACTCACTCGTTTCAGTTGCTCTGGATAAATATTGCTGCTGTTATAGGGCTTGAATGTTGGTTTGGGATTGAGTGTATTGCTCATTCCCAACAGATTTTGTGCTTACACCAAAAGTGCCCACACATAAAGCTGCCTCTCAGCACTAAATTTAGTTCTTTTTCGTGGCATTTGTGCTTAAACCGTAAAATACACACAAAATAATGTCAAAATGCCGGTCGAGTATTCATGTACACACAGTCAGTCCGTGCATCAAGTCGTAAAGTGACAGCAGCCTAATAAACCTGCTTCCAAATTATGAGATAATATTAAAAATATCGGTAACACTTTATTTTACAGTGTCCTTGTTAAATGTTAAATGTACTTACAATTAGCCTAGAAATCTAGACGCACCCTAGCGGCAGCAAAAATTATTTTGCAGCAAAGTGTGGTCTAGCAACTCTCCATAGACATTTTAGCTGGAAAAACTCAACTCTGGTAGGGCCAATCACATCGTGTATAGAGTCGGCGGGCGGGCTTAACATAATGACGACAGAGTTGAGCCGGTCAGAGCAATTAAGCTCGGATATTCGGTTTGAAGTCGTTCATCCTCGGATGCGGCCGGCGCCGAACACGCTGTTACAAAAAAGCTGTGGCGAAACGATCAACTTGTCATTTTTGCCCACTCGTGCTGTGTCGTCAAGTATAAAGGCTTTCTCTGTGTCAGTGCGCGCTATGATTGGTAAAGTGCACGGACCTCTCCCAAATCATCCCCAGCACCCCGAAGCACCACTACTCCGGCTCCGTTTCCCTCGTAAGCTGATATTAGTATTTAAACATATTTTTTTTAATGACACACTGTCTCTTTCTCTCTCATACACACACAAACACACACATACTGTCTCTTTCTCTCTCACACATATGTAGGCTAGTTATAAACTCTTTTGACTTTTAATGATTAGTGTTTTATTTTTACAGTTTGTGGGTCGTGTAAAAAAACAAAAAAAAAATCCCTTATTTTGGGGATGGATTCTGGGAAATCTCCCTTATTTTCAATGTTCAATGTTGACAGCTGGACTGGATGCGGTAAACGTTTAATATATCAACTTGCTCCGCTTAGTACGTCACCTTCTTCGTTGCTCTGATTGGCTGTAGCGCTATCCAATTGCGTGCAGAGAGAATTTGAAAGACAACCGTTTATCCCGCCCCTCGGATTGAGCCCTGTCAATGAAGAGTTTCCAGACCTAACATCTTGATGTAGGTCTGGCATGCCAGGCTAACTTACCATAGTAATAACAGTAAATTATGCATAATTACATGCAAACAACCAAACCCTAATCTAACCCTATAGTAACCACATGTAGTTAATTGATAATACTCAGTACTTAAATATGTAATTATACTGCAATAATGACAACTGAAAATAAAGTGTAACCATTATCTATATTGCTGTTTTTTCCCATGGTATTAGTCAAAATTGTGGCTAAGTTGGGGAGCAAAAAAAGTTAATGTCAAGCCCTGATTGTTGCAAAAAGTTCCTTAAGTAAAGTCTGATCTGTGTGGAGTGTGTGAGCAGCATGTGGTCCTCAGGCCAGACTTGTGTGTTTTCAGGGGAAGCAGGGTTACTGGTGGCTCCAGTGATGTTCACCAACCCTTTCCTGGGCTACGCCGGGGATAAAGCCATGTCTGAGAGGAAGCTGCTGAGGGACGTCTTCAGGACGGGGGACGTGTATTTCAACACGGGGGATCTGATGCTTCAGGACCACAGGGACTTTGTCTACTTCAAAGACAGGATTGGAGACACGTTCAGGTCTTTACTTCACCGTTTTCCTCATGCTTGCAAATGTGGCTATAATAATGTTGAGAATCTTTGCATTTAATTCTGGCTTGTAGCTACAAGAGGTCACCAGTCATAGGATCATCTTTGATAGGATTCTGTATGAGTATTTGTAAACCCTTCAGGGCTCTGGCAGAGGGTCTGACCAAGACTAACTTGGTGGGACTTCTGAAGCACAACCTTCATGCAGTAAAACTACAAACACAGGGCTTTTCCTTCCGGCTCGTCCTCTGGGATTTCCTCTCGGAGCAGAGCGCTCTTACACTGACTGAACTTTTGACTCGCACATACATGAATATACACAACAGATGGAGACTATGTTTACATCTATTATGAGAAAAAGAGAAATGTCACAAACAAGGCAGTTTTCACAAGGCCCAGCCTAATGCCCACGTAAAGCGGAGAAGAGAGTTCGACTAGAGTTTCAAATTCTGTTTTAAATTTTCAACTTGAAGAGGTGGGTAAAGCTCAGGGTTCATGTGTGGGTGATGGAAGGAGACTCGGGGTCGGCCTCTCCCCACAGCGTGTCTGCGCGCTCACACAATACTCAAACACTTTCACAAAATAAATCACATCAAACAGTACTCTTTCCGCTGGATACAGCTTCTCTAGTCACAGATTCAGCAACACTCTTTCCGCTGGTCACAGCTTCGTCGGTCTCAGCTTTCAGTAACACTCGGTTTGCTGATCACAGCTTCTCGTGCACAAACTCCCAGGCCATGTCCACACTAATACGTTTTCGTTTGAAAACGTATATTTTTCTCTCCGTTTTGGCCTTCCGTCCACACTGAGACTCCGTTTTAAGTCAACAAAAACGTATCGTTTGGAAAACGCTCTCCAAAGTGGATAAATTTGAAAACGCCGTTTTCGCGTTGTAGTGTGGACAGTGAAACCAGAGGTATTTCAAAACGATGACGTAAGTTTAGTCATGTGATCCATGTAGTACCAATAGATATTCATGTTTATCTGTATTGTGCCCGTTATGTGTTATTCATTTTTATGCTATTGCTAAAATATGTTACTTTCTATGTTACTTAATATGTGCTATTCTTCATAGCACAGTACTGCAAAGATAACAGATGTAGTCTACTCACATTTGCTGTCCTGCAGCAAAACAGGAGAGCAGTTGCGTTTTAGACCAAACATATGGTGACTGAATGCGACCTGGACGCATCCGTGATGGTGAGATATTTTCTAAATAAAATTATCCTGTTATTGTGCGATGACATTATTATTTATTTTCCCATCTGTATCATCTCGGTGAGCTTTTGTGAAGTTTCACGCATGCGCAGTAAAGTGAATTTAGAAGTTTCTCATCCACACTGAAACGTCGGAAAACACCTGAAAACGCTAGTGTGGACGGAAAGCGTTTTTAAACGAAAACCCCGTTTTCAAATGTATCCGGATTAATGTGGACGTAGCCCCAGTTTCTCTTATCGCTCTGTCCGCATGGCCTATCTCCTCACGCCAATTACTGAAATCACAAACAGGTGTTCATCATTTGAACTTGACCCACTTACTCCCCGCTCGGCTCTGTCCTCACTCTCCTGCTACAGACTTCGCTGAACCACGCCACAAGAGGATTGTTCATTTGAACTGTGTGAAATATGAACTCAAATGACTGCTAGGATCATGGTCAAGGATCATGGATATTTTTTTTAAACTGTAAATTTATCATTATTGTTATAGTTCATATCATTTTTTTGTGTGAATGGGGCCTTTTCTTTTCACATGCTCAGAAAGGCCACAGTAATCCCTATGACTCTCTGTGTGGTGTTTATTCTGACCTTGACAGAGAGAGCACGTCATGGGTCATGTTCTTGGTTGGTTTGCAGGTGGAAAGGAGAAAATGTGTCCACCACTGAGGTGTCCGAGGTGCTGGGCGGCTTGGACTTCCTCCTGGACGTCAGTGTGTACGGGGTCACTGTACCAGGTGATGCCAGCTGACTCCTCAGGCTCAGGATAGCTGTCAGACAGACTCTGTAGTGTTTACTTCACTTATATTTAGTATGCAACATATCATCTTTTGTGTTCAGCAAAAGAAAGAAAATCATGCAGGTTTGAAAGTACTTGAGGGCGAGTAAATTAATTTTGAAGTGAACTTCCTTTAAGAAGCACTAATTGCATTTGACCAGATTCCAGAATTGGGAAGTACAGTGGTTTCATCTAACGGTGTTGTGCTATTGAAACTCGTGTGGATAAAGTCTGATGTTTCTGCAGGATACGAGGGTCGAGTGGGAATGGCTGCTGTTGTCCTGAAGGATGATCATGGATTGGATGGAGAGAGACTCTACAGTCATCTGATCCACACACTCCCTCCGTACGCATGGCCGTGGTTTCTAAGAGTTCAGGTATCTCTCGCTCTCTCTCACTCTCTTGCTCTCTTTCTCGCTCTCGCTCTCTTTCTCTCTCTCGCTATCTCTCTTTGTCTGAAAACTTCATTATATTTTCTCATCAGTGGTTGAAGCAGAAGTTGACATGTCAGGCCACTCAAGTAAAATTGATGTAGCCTATATAGCACTTTTCACAATAAACATAGTTTCAAAGCAGCTTTACTGAAAATCCTGATTTTAATCAGGTTTATAATATCTTCAAGCCTTATATTTGTATTTGGCAGACTGAAAAAAAATCCTTCACACAAGCAATCAAGCTGTTGAGATTTGCTATAGTATATGTCACCAGATACGAGTATACAAAGTGTTACAAAGGCCCTGTTTCCATCTGGTACAAACATGAATCTTAAAGTCTTCTGTGACCACTTGAGGTCAGAAAATGTATTTACAGTATCTGTATTGTAAAAAGCGCTATATAAATAAAGGTGACTTGACCAAAGCCAGGATGGAAGCAGGACAGGACACATCTTGTTTTAATTACTCAGGACGTCCAACTACTTTGACTGTGTTAAACTGGGATATGCAAGGAATAATTGACTTACAGCTCACTTAATGGACCCACTCAACAATGAAGTATTTTTTAATAACTGTGCTGTCTGGAGTCAGTTATATCACAGTTAGCACGTCATTACAAATTTAGGTTTTCATCTTGCTTATACAAAGCTGAAGTTATTCTGCAAGAGTCACCCAGCCTCTGTTATGATTTCCAAAGAATCGACTGGTCAGAGAAACAAACAAATAATGCAGCAGTCGGCTTCAGGAAGTGAAATAAAAGTAAAAAGAGGGCAAACGTTTTTTGTTTTTTTTTAACAATAACTTCTTAAACCTCTTAAGACAGACCTAGGGCCTGTAGCATGATGTTAGTTTAGTTTCAAGTTGACAAACCCAAACCAGACTTTGTTGGTACCATGATGCTGATCATCAACTTTCTCTGTCATCTCAGGCTTTGATCCTGAGTTTAGGTCTGACATCAGTAGCGAACAGCCAATCACATTCTGAGAAAGAGTGAAACTCATTGAAATAAATTTCTCTTGGAGAGAGAGAAGCAGCGCAATTCACTTATTAAATAAAAGTATTAAAATATTAAGAATTTAAACAAATTTACACAGCAAGAAGAAAATAGCTGTCTATGAATGACAACTAAAGGACTAGGACTACTAGAGGACAACTAAAAGAAAGTCTCACTACTGTATATCAGTGCAAGTAAAAGTTGTGAAGTTAGTTTATACAGTTGATAAAGGTATAGAGAGAATTGAACATTTAAGCTCACATGTAGTCATTTTATAGCTTCAATTATTGATTCTAAAGTGTATTTATAATACCTTATATATATATATATATATATTAATTTGAAATCTGCGTAATAATAATTGATGAACTGAAATGGTAAATGTGAGATTGTTTAAGGGTATAATAATTACATAATTTCTAAATCATACAAATTTATTATTCTAAATAAGCATTACTAAAAGCCAGGGCCCGTATTCATAAAGATTCTAAGAATCCTCTCAGAAAACTCTTATTTTAGTGTAAAAACCTTTACGTAGGAGTCTTAGTTAAGAGCGATTCGGGACATATCTGAGAGCAACTCTTACCCCTTTTCCACCAAAAAAGAACTTGTTCGGAACTGGTGCTGGTTCAAAGTTGGTTCGGAGTTGGTTCAACTTGCGAACCCCTTTAGAACCTGTTTGTTTTTCCCCTGACTAGAGCACCCAGGGAACGATGCCGTTACGTCACTGTGTACGTCGCCATACATCTTAGCTAGAAATGCTTGCAAGTACAACATTACTTTGGGATTATCTCTAACTCGTATACCAAAGAAGGCTTTAAAACAATTGAAATATGTAAGTCTTTTAATCTTTTCTGATTTAGTTATGTACCCCTGTCTTGTGTCTATTTTTTTTCTTTCCATTTATTTGTTCTGTATTGTGACTGTTTTCTTCTTTGCTTATTATGTTGTTTAATAATAAAAAAAAAAATAGAAACGCTTGCGCCAACTTCAAGCATAACAATTACAAAGGCGGACTCCATTGTTTTTCTGCAAATGTTTCTCCTGGTTTTGCGATGGCCAAAAAAGATATTTAGAACACATCTAACCCGCCCCAGCCCCCGACGTAAGCATGATGTGGTAAAAGAATGGTTCTAGTCCAGCAAAAAGTTGGTGCCGCTTTGGAACCAGTTTTCCTGGCCGAGAACCGGTTCTTTGGCTGTCGAAACACAAAGAACTGGTTCGCATGCAGGCACCGGCTCCGAACCGGCTCTCAAAATGCTTTGGTCAAAAAGGGGTATCTGAGTAAGGAAAATACAAAAACATTCATCTTAGTGAGGAGGCGGGGTTGACTATGTATGACACAATCTTTTGAAGACTGTAAATGGTTGGTTGTCAGAAAGAAAAAAAAAAGGTGCAAACTAAACTGAAACATACCTGGCTAGCCACCTAAACCGGCTTCATGGAATAGGCCCCTGTTGTAAGCCTTATGTTGTTAATTGATGCTTTGTTTTTTGGTATAGATGCCCATTTGAGTTATTTTTAATTATAAAACTGTTATGTAGCGAATGACGTAATTCAAATGAGTGAACGTACGCTCTCCCTACGCTCTCAAAAAAACCGTAAATATTTGTATGTACATGCATGTTGTGCAATAACAAGTATTGTTTCTATAGATAATAATTTTATATTTCTGCTTAATTCGATTTTGTTACCCCCAATGTTTCATGGGATTGTTGTTGTTTCCCTCACTAAAGCTGATTTTCTTGAATGTTTTTTTGCTTCAAATAAAACTGTAATGTTGTGATTTAGCTCGTTGCTGATTGGTTTGGTTTGTGGCTTATAATTCTTTATCACAGACTTTTTAAAAATCCCCATGGGAAACACTGATTGGAAGAAATACTTCTGAAAAAAGTGGACTGGCCAATGCTAATGCATTACAGTATAAGAGCATCTTTAACAATGACATGCATCAGAAAATCCTATACAGAGATGTCAATGTCTTTTGAGTTTATTGGAATAGCGCTCATCACAGTGGATCTAAATCTGTGTTGTGAGAAAAGAATAGTACAGCACTGTGCAATGTACGACTCGTGTTCCTGGAAGAAGCCGCACCCTGCATGTGTGCTTTTACACATGCATCCATTGCCTTGAGTCTTTATGTGCTTTTCCTGCTTTTGTCCCGCAGACTTCCTTAGACATGACAGACACGTTCAAGCAGCAGAAGGGAAGACTGGTCCAGGAGGGCTTCAGTCCTCATACAGTCCAGCAGCCTCTCTACTTCCTGGACTCTTCGCAGAAAACCTACACCCCCCTCACTGCACACATGTATCAACACATCATATCAGGCAAAAAGAGGCTGTAGATGCATTGTGGGAAATGCAGTGACCCGTGAAACGATGCGTTCAGAATGCATGCACATCACTAGATGACATGTGGAAGTGGATTTACTCTCCAGTGTATCACAGTGGTCAGCCTTTTATGAATTGTTTGTGAGTTTTTAGTGTTCTGGTTATAAACCAGTAGGTGTCTATTGGGTACTGAGCCCAGATATACCAGAATGATTTTAAGATTAATTAACATCAATAAAGAAAACAAATTAATACTATAATCAGTTACAAGCTGAGTGGAGTGGTTAGAAAGTATTGTTTACTTGTTTTACTAACAGTAAAGCACAGAAAAGGGTTTTACGTGTATTAATGTATAATAATCTAACATCAGTTTATGAGTATTATCTGCTCTTGTTCTATTTCTGATGTCTGATATGTTTGTTACAGCAGGACTTCTACAAGTGGATTCTATGAATTGGTTTTATAACCTCAATAAACAAGCAAACGTGCCTTTTCATTTATATGCAACAATGTAAATAATTAAATGAAATGTAATTGGACAGTATATTATTTTTTTTATATTGTATTTGTAGCTCTAATCATTTCCACCTTCCAGTTCAAGGCCAGTTCATACTGTCTGTTGTGTGTTAGTGCTGGACACTGGAAAACCTCATGGATTGTTCTGGCATGTATGACAAAGTGTAATTGTTATTCAGTTGTTAGCATCTCACTTACATAATAATAAAATTAACTTTTTTATCGTTCACATGCTTGTATTTAATAAAGTTGGCATGCTTTCTGTGTCTCCATGCTGCTATACGAAACACTTATTAGATCATGATTCATGTGATCAATCCAATAAACGGCGAAATCACAGTTCATTTATTTACAAACTTGCAAAGACTGTTCACCACAAGGGGGCTGTGATAACCTTACACATCGTTTACAAATCTTGCATAAAGAGGGATGTGATATTTAATAAAGAATTAAGAACTTATCGCGCGTGCCCGTGTGTGTAAGCATATTGCTGAATATTATGTAATTCATATACAGAAAAAAATTGTTTAAACTGAATTAAATACATTTTAACGTGTATCAATTAACGTGTTTGTATCTATGGTTGGTGTGTATACTAAACATAAAATTTAGCTACATGACAAGCTACATTACAATTTGAGATGATTTTCATCCACACATTATTTTCTCACGTCTCCTCAGGTTTCGCGCTTGAATTGCAGACAGTCTAGGTCCAGTCGTGTTATTCGATAGGTAGACCGGTGGTGGCGTCACGACTTTATGAATCACCCTTACTTGACGTGTAGATCTTCATTCATCCTGTCCTCCACAAGGTGCTCTACTTCTCTTCAGTTAGGCTCTTTATCTTACAGCTTTACATTTAGCGAGTTAAAAAACTAACAAAGTTAAAAAACTAACACAACAAAAACAGGATCTGTTATGATTTTCCATTTATCTCCTAGACCAACTGACTGTAAAGTTTCACTGCATCTATCATGACATCTCAAGGGGATCTGACTCTGAGGTGTTTAGTTGGATTTGTAGCTCTTCTGGGAGTTTTAATGGAATCTCAGGAATTCATGTAAAAGAGACTGTTCATATGGATGGTCATTCAGAGGGTGAGTCTTACACACACATCCAAACTAATGCTGCTCTTATTAGTTTTAAGCTGTGATATGTGGGCTGTTCTTAATGATATACACATGCGCTCTATTATTACAGAGGTATATGTCATATAGTTCACAGTTTCACTGTGAACTTTTAGACAAGCTCAATAATTGTTTGTGTGTGCAGATTTCTTCCACTGCTTTGTCAAGCGTTCCCTTTACATGTATTATGCAGGTGAATTTGATCTTGAAGCTCATCATCATTGTGTTTTGCAGTCCTAATGTGTGTGGATCTCGTCTGCAGTCCTACTGTTGTCCAGGCTGGACGACTCTACCCGGAGGGAACCAGTGTGTTGTGCGTAAGTGAGGGTACAGATGTTCCTCACACACTCTAGGTTCAATGAGTGTGCTCTTGAATTGCCTTATGCTTTAGATTTATTCTGATAAAGAAATTTTAGAAAGTATGTGTATGTTTGTTTTATGCCTTGTAGAAATTCTTAGACCCAAATCTGACACAAAGCAGGGATTATCAGTATAAGTTAATTTACAGTTCTACTGTTACTTACACAGTATGTTAAATCATGCCATTTGGGGAAACTGATTACCTTGAACAATTTATGTTTAAAACCTAGTATTTATACAATGTTAGTTTTGTAAACTTTCTTTTGAGTCCTTCAAGCAAGAATATTTCCTGATATTGAATTAAACTGCAAACACTGCTAAAATACTTCACCCAAATTAGTCAAGGATTAGTTCACACAAAAATGGAAATTCTGTCATTAATTACTCACCCTCATGTCGTTGCACCTGTTAGAATTTCGTTCATCTTCGGAACACAAACAAAGATCTTTTTGATGAAATCTGAGAGCTTTCTGTCCCTCTACGCAGCTACCACTTTGACTGTTATTCACATATTCATCGACTCTTACATCAGTTGTGGTAAATGGAAGCTTGGCAAAATACGCAGCATGTTTAAGCTTCAGCAAGAACCAATCAGGTTCAGTCTTGTCTTTTGCAGCCTGTTTGAGCTTCAGCAAGAACCAATGAGGTTCAATCTCGTGTTACGCAGCGCGTTTAAGCTTCACCAAGAACCAATAAAGTTCATTCTCGTGTTACGCAGCATGTTTGAGCTTCAGCAAGATTCAATGAGGTTCAATCTCATGTTACGCAGCACGTTTGAGCTTCAGCAAGAACCAATGAGGTTCAATCTCGTGTCACGCAGCGCGTTTAAGCTTCAGCAAGAACCAATGAGGTTCAATCTCGTGTTACGCAGCACGTTTGAGCTTCAGCAAGAACAAATGAGGTTCAATCTCGTGTTACGCAGCACATTTGAGCTTCAGCAAGAACCAATGAGGTTCAATCTTGTTTTACACAGCGCGTTTGAGCTTCAGCAAGAAACCAATGAGGTTCCATCTAGTCTTACGCAGCACGTTTGAGCTTCAGCAAGAACCAATGAGGTTCATTCTCGTGTTATGCAGCACTTTTGAGCTTCAGCAAGAAACCAATGAGGTTCATTCTCGTGTTATGCAGCGTGTTTGAGCTTCAGCAAGAACCAATGAGGTTCCATCTAGTCTTACGCAGCACGTTTGAGCTTCAGCAAGAACCAATGAGGTTCATTCTCGTGTTATGCAGCACTTTTGAGCTTCAGCAAGAAACCAATGAGGTTCATTCTCGTGTTATGCAGCGTGTTTGAGCTTCAGCAAGAACCAATGAAATTCATTCTCGTGTTACGCACGTTTGAGCTTCAGCAAGAATCAATGAGGTTCCATCTAGTCTTACGCAGCATGTTTGAGCTTCAGCAAGAACCAATGAGGTTCAGTCTCATATTACGCAGCACGTTTAAGCTTCAGCAAGAATCAATGAGGTTCAATCTTGTGTTACGCAGCAAGTTAGAGCTTCTGCTAGAACTAGTGAGGATCATTCTAATGTTACGCAGCACATTTGAGCTTCAGCAAGAAACCAATGAGGTTCATTCTCATGGTATACAGCATGTTTGAGCTTCAGCAAGAACCTATGAGGTTCAATCTCGTGTTATGCAGCACGTTTGAGCTTCAGTAAAAACCAATGAGGTTCAATCTCATATTACGCAGCACGTTTGAGCTTCAACAATAACCAATGACGTTCAATCTCGTGTTACGCAGTATGTTTGAGCTTCAGCAAGAACCAATGAGGTTCAATCTCATGTTACGCAGCATGTTTGAGCTTCAGCAAGAACCAATGAGGTTCATTCTCATGTTATGCAGCAATTTGAGCTTCAGCAAGAACCATTGAGGTTCAATTCGTGTCACACAACGCGTTTGAGCTTCAGCAAGAAACCAATGAGGTTCATTCTCGTGTTACACAGCACATTTGAGCTTCAGCAAGAACCTATGAGGTTCAATCTTGTGTTTCGCAGTGCGTTTGAGCTTCAGCAAGATCCAATTAGGTTAATTTTTATGATACGCATCACGTTTGAGCTTTTGTAAGAACCAATGTGGTTCATTCTCATGTTATGCAGCATGTTTGAGCTTCAGCAAGAACCAATGTGGTTCAATCTCGTGTTATGCAGCACATTTCAGCTTCAGCAAGAACCAATGAAGTTCAATCTTGTGTTACTTGAGTTTCTTCAAGATTACATTAGGTTAATTCTCATGTTATGCAACACATTTGAGCTTCAGTAAGAACCAATAAGGTTCATTCTTGTGTTAAACAGCACATTTGAGCTTCAGCAAGAACCAATGAGGTTCATTCTTGTGTTAAACAGCACATTTGAGCTTCAGCAAGAAGCTATGAGGTTCAATCTTGTGTTTCGCAGCGCGTTTGAGCTTCAGCAAGAAACCAGTGAGGTTCATTCTCATGTTATACAGCTTGTTTGAGCTTCAGCAAGAACCTATGAGGTTCAATCTCGTGTTATGCAGTATGTTTGAGCTTCAGCAAGAAACCAATGAGGTTCATTCTCATGTTATGCAGCATGTTTGAGCTTCAGCAAAAACCAATGAGGTTCAATCTTGTGTTACGCAGTACGTTTGAGCTTCAACAATAACCAATGAGGTTCAATCTCGTGTTACGCAGTATGTTTGAGCTTCAGCAACAACCAATGAGGTTCAATCTCGTGTTACGCAGCATGTTTGACCTTCAGCAAGAACCAATGAGGTTCATTCTCGTGTTATGCAGCATGTTTGAGTTTTAGCAAGAACCTACTGTATGAGGTTGAGGGTAACACTGTACGGGATGACGTATTGACGTAGTGTGTGTGTGCGTGTTGGGTGCGAAATTCAACATGGCGCTAGAAATGACAACAAACTTTGTATTTCTTTTTCCCTCTCTCGCTTTTTCCTCTACAACATCACCCGCTTTAACCCTAACTTAAAACCTGGATTTCAACTCGGACCTGGACCAACTGGAGGATTACATTGACCATCACTTCAACAGACTCTGTAATGAGCCGATCACGCAAAGCCAAAAAAAACACGCATTTCGAATCTCCCTTATCAACCGATTCACCGCCAACACCAACATCACCAGAATCCACTCCGATCAAAACAAACTGCTGTTCCAACATACTCTTATCAATCAACGAGCGCTTATCTAATCTGGACTCTGACTCTCATTAATCGAAGTACTGCACAAAGAATTTCAAAACCTCCGCCATAGCATGGAATACAGTCAACAGCAAGTCGATTCACTCAAAGAAGAAAATAAATCACTGAAAAGCTCCGTGGACACACTCACTGCAAAACTTTCAACTAAACACTCAACTTACCTCCGTCATCTCTGAGAACAAAGCCATGCAAGAAACCATCCTGGATATACAGTCACGCAGTATGAGAGACAATCTAATCTTCTCCGGCATTCCCTGAATCATCCACCGAAGACCCCAAAAAATCTGTTAAGGACTTCCTGGTTAATCAGCTCAAACTTACACCGGAGACTGTGGAGCACATCACCTTCCACCGCGTTCACCATTTAGGACAGAAACTTCACCCATTCCCGCCCCATCATCGCCAAATTTGAACATTTCAAACAAAAAGTACTGGTTCAGCGACAAGGACGGCAGCTCAAAGGGACTCATTACGGACTCAACGACCAATATCCACAAGAGATCATCCGCAGACGTAAGCTACTTTTCCCCATTCGCAAGACAGTGATCAACCAAGGTAAAAAAGCAATCATCACAGTGGATAAATTATATATTGATGGACAATTGTTTAGAGACAAAGACACTACTCCCTGGCTTTACTAATTATTGAAAATAGCAATGTAACATTTCCAATCCGTTTATGCTCAATTTCTATTCAATTCGTAATCCTCATATTCTTTCATTAAACCACTTGCACCACGCACGCACATTGTATTCTAAATGCACCTAAATAGCCTTGCTCACTGTTTATATGTTCTGTTGTTGGTTATAGGTATCTATGTTTTCCCTGTTTTATTTGTCATTTGTTGTTATAGATTTACACACACACACACACACACACACACACACACACACACACACTCAACCACATTCACATCCACACACACAGACTTATACTCACACAAGGTAACTATGAAATGTACATTATAGGTTCATGCAATTGAAATTCATAACTTGGAATATTCTTGGAGTTGGTTCACAAACAAAAAAAATAAAGTTTTAAATTACCTAAAAAATACACAAGCGGATATATGTCTAATACAGAAAACACCTCTCACAGTATACACAAAACAGCTTAAAAACTACACATTTTAACCACTGTTTTTCCTCCCACTATAATTCAAAACAAAGAGGAGTGTGCATCTTAATAAACAAAAAAACAGTTTTACCACCATACAACCATTTCAGATCCTGAAGGCCGCTTTATCATTAGTAACATTTCAATCAATAATAATCCAATTACAATTGGCAACATTTATGGACCAAACTCTGAAGATTCCTCCTTCTTTGCAAATTTCTTCTCCTCTCTTTCAAACATTTCCAACGGTCCAATAATTATAGGGGGAGACTATAATACTGTAATCAATCCATCATTTGACAGGTCAAAACATACAGGTAAATCTTGGCAGTCCTCCAAAACAATAAAACAGTTCATGAGTGATTTTGGTCTTGTTGATGGTTGGAGGCTACAACACCCACTCGCCAGAGAATACATCTTTTATTCTAATGTCCACCAAACCTCCCAAACAATCCGATCATTATTAGTGACCATTCACCATTAACCCTCACATGGAATACATCTGCAATACCAAAGCATCCCACCAGATGGCGTTTTAATACATCACTTGAAAGATTCAGAATTTGACAGCTACTTCAAGAGAGAGTGGGCATCCTTCCTTGAAATAAATGACTCTCCAAAGTCATCAGCATCACTGCTCTGGGAAACATGAAAGTAGTTTTACGGGGGGAAATTATATCATATTCAGTACATTAAAAAAAGGACAGAGAAAAAGAAAAGAAAACTGGAAGAAAGAATAAAAGAATTAGAAATTTTACATGCAAATAATCAATCAGAAAGCATCTATAAAGAAATTAGAGAAAAAAAATTGCTTAATGAAATAATAAACAAAAGAAACCAATTTCTGATTCACAGGCTCCGTCAAGAAACTTTTCAGCATAGCAATAAATCCGGAAAATATTTAGCCAGTCAAATTAAAAAGAAATAAAGAAAGAACAGCTATAACCTCCATCAGAAACTCGACAGGGAAGCTAACCAATTCACCAGTCGAGATAAACAAGATATTTCAAGAATACTATACAAAATTATACTCATCTGATCTGGACCCAAACCAAGAAGACATAACCTAATTCCTCGATAACACCATTCTTTCAAAACTCAACATGGAACAAATAAACACACTAGAATTACCAATCACAGAAAAAGAACTTCACTCCACATTGAAAAGCATGCAAAATAATAGAGCACCAGGTCCGGATGGCTTCCCTGCTGTGTTCTACGAACATTTTTGGTCAACCTTATACCCACTATTTAGCAGAACAATTACAGAAATAAAACATAATGCAAGGTTCCCTTCCCACATGAATACAGCACTTATATCACTCATTCCTAAACCCAACAAAGACCACACCTTCACGTCTAACTATCGTCCTATTTCACTCATAAATGTCGACATAAAAATTATTAGCAAAGCATTAGCCCAGTGTTTCTCAAACTTTTTCAGCCCAAGGACCACTTTATGTTCCTTTTTTTTTTTTGAGGACCTAACAAAATGCCACTCTAACACGCCCCCAAAAAACAAAAATTGTAAGGATAAGCTAAATTTAAGTTTAAATTTAACTCCTAACTGAGCTTTGACTGATATAGGCTTTTCATTTTTCTGTCAGTGAAGAAAGTAAGCATAGGGTCAACTGATATAGGTTGATTTTGCCTATGAATAATTTTTCTCAGACACGTTTATTTACTGAAAGCTAAAGCTTGGTAATTAAGTTTATTAAATGCATTCACAATATGTATAGGCTGGCGTTAGGACCCACACAGACCACAGGGTGAGCACCCCCTGCTGGCCTCACTAACACCTCTTCCAGCAGCAACCTTGTTTTCTCAGAAGGTCTCTCAGATTGGTAGAATCTCAATGCAGATGTCTCTCTGCAGGGCTTACTAGGCAACACCGGGGTCTTTAGGGAAGACGCCGATACGGGAGAGAGATAGCTCGCTAAAGCCTCCTCCACCTTCGGCATCTTCCCATATCCCATATCTCGAGCCCCCATAACATTGCTGTAATCTATTACATTGGGACTCGAAATACGGGACGAATGCGGTCTTTCCCACGTTCTCAAAATCTCTTTATGGAGATCAGGGAAAAACGGCAGACCCCGGCGGTGAGGCTGTGACCTGCGCTGCAGGTAACGCTCGTCCATTTTACTGGTGACTTGCGTTTCCTGCTCATGTTGTGGCCAGCTGATGTTTAGTCTGGCCACAGCGCGTGTCACAACCTCCACCAGCTCCTCATAACCCAGGCCGCGTGATGGCGTGCTGAGATCACGGTCGTCCGCATCGATGCTGAGCACGTCCCCTTCCTCAGAAGTAGACAGCTCAAGCACCGGGACCTGATCGCGGGTAGGAGAAACCGCAGCGCGGGCTCCCACACCACTCTCAGAGGCTGCGGGATCAGCCGATGGCGAGCGAGAAAATGCCTCAGCATTCTCACTCTCCTCCGCCAGATCCCGCTGCGAACCCCAGGATCTGAGTCGCCGCATCGCCTCGACATATGCGGGACCGGAACCCTGGGGAACGCGAGCCTGACCGTGCTCGTCAAAGCACGCCAGCCGGGAGCGCAGCACTCTAATAGGCAAAGCCTCACACATTTCACAAGCAGCCCCCTCGAGAGCTGCCCGTGCGTGCTGCACTCCCAAACAATACACACAGAGAGAGTGTGCGTCCCCACCCGTGATGAAACGAGGGCAGGGATGCACACACCTCTTGAATTGTTCACTGGCCATACTTTCTTTCAATAATAAGACAAACAACACCAAATAAGACAGACAGTTTCAACATAAAGCGCTTGCTGAAGAGCGAAAGCTAGTGTGTTGTGACAGCGTCACTTTTATACTTCCGGGTATGCCGTCACATGTTACGTCACGACGCAACACCAATCAGGATTGGATTAGTTTCATTCATACTTCAGAGGTGCACGCTTAGGGAGCGTCCCCAAAGAGTCGATTTTATCGACGCAGTGTTGAGTTCCCTTGATAGGGAACTACAACTACAAAGAGACATGGAGATGGAGCGTGTACACCGTATAGGAAAGCCTGATGCTGCTAGAAATAGACCGAGATCTATGGTTGTTAAATTTTTGAACTTCATGGACAAAGCTGCTGTCATGCAAAGAGTTAAGAACCTCAAGGGCACAACAATTTTCATCAATGACGACTACACGGATGCTGTGCAGCTAAAAAGAAAGGAATTGATGCCAAAGTTAAAAGAAGCACGGGATAAAGGTGACATTACCTACCTCAGACACGACAAACTTATTATTCACTCCCGCACTAGCACCCCTGAGTAACTTCTGCGCAACTCTGAAGGTATGATAGCACATAAAACTCATGTACTCATTACCAAGAAAAGGTTTAAGACTAGCACATATTAATATAAACAGTCTCAGATAAAATTAACGAAGTTGCTGAACTGCTAAATGAGTTTAAAATACACATTCTTGCTATCTCAGAGACCCACTTGGACTCATCTTTTGATGACACAGAACTATTTATTGAAGGTTACAACATATACAGAAATGACAGAAATGGTTTTGGTGGTGGAGTTGCTTTTTATATTCAGAATTACTTACCAGTAAAAATAAGAACTGATATAATAAGTTTTAACATCAAAAAATTATGGTTGCAAATGCATCTACCTCATCGAAAGTCGATTCTTCTGTGTTGCTGTTACCGGTCACCAAGTGCTAATTGTGAATATCTTGACACCATGTGTAAAATGTTGGATATAAATACTAATGTAAGTCAGGACGTATATTTCATGGGTGACTTGAACATTGACTGGTTTGCTAAAGATTGCCACTTGAAAAGAAAACTGTTAACTACTGCAAATGCATGTGGACTTACTCAACTGATAAATTAGCCAACAAGAATATGTTTCAAGAACGATGGCTCTAGAACATCTACTTGTATAGATCATATTTTTACAAGCCGTCCTGAACTACGTATGTAAAAAGGTACTGTCTATTCCCACTGGTTGCAGTGATCATAATTTGATCATTTCTGTGTTAACAACCAAGCTGAGTGGATCAGGAACTGCAGTCTTATTTAAAAGATCTTTTAAGTTGTTTAAAAATGACAAGTTTATTGAAGATGTTCAAGCTATATGCTGGTCTGATGTGTTGGCTGAGTAATCCAGAAACTGCTCTATTTAAATTTAACAAGGAATTCTTGTCATTGATTGATAAACATGCACCTTTAAAGAAGTTTACTGTCAGAAACAATGTCACACCTTGGTTGGATGATGAACTGAAAGATTCTATGAAAATTTTGTCAAATGAAAAAAAAAACAGCAGTTACTACAGGAAATAAATGTAATTGGGACCTATATCGTAAAATGAGAAATTCTGTTACTAAACTTAATAAAAAGAAGAGGAAAATCTATTTTGATAATCATGTTAAAAACATAAGTAATGATAATAGGAAGTTATGGAATGTTTTAAATCAATTGACTGGTAAGAAAAATAAAATAAATCCATCTTTTTTAGAAACAGGGGATAAACGCATAACTAATCCAATGTATCTTGCAAACCATCTTAATGATTATTTTATTAAAAAAAGTAAAATAGATAAACTAAGAGAAAATATGCCTAATCTAAGTAATGATATATCTTACCTATTAATAAGAAATGAATTGATTAAAAAATAAAAACTTAAGGTTTAAACTACAAAGTGTAAATATAGATCAAGTAAAGAATCTTTTAGAAACCTGCAAAAACAAACCACCGGGTGTCGATGATCTTGACAGCAGGCTTCTGAAACTAGCTGCTGATTTTATTGCCCCTGCTCTAACCCATATTATTAACCTTAGTTTTAGCTGCTGTACCTGCCCACAGGCATGGAAGCAGGCTAAAATAGTTCCTCTGCCCAAAGATAAAAAACTGCCTTTCCCTGGTTCCAACAGTCGCCCGCTGGCTGCCCGATAACTATATTACCTGTCTAAAAGACAGGAGTCTATAGCATATGATCCAATTAATAATTATTTTTATACTAATGATTTATTAACAGATGTTCAGCATGCATACAGAAAAAGTCACTCCACTGCCACTGCACTGTGTCACGGTATACAAATTCATTGCCTTCTTCTCGTCTCGTGTTATTGTTGTTGTATGAAAGCACGTGTGGTGGGCGTGAGTGAGTGATTGAGTGAGTGATTGAGTGTCATTCCTTGATCTGCTCCAGCTGATCATCATCTCATCACCAGCTGCAGCCGATCTCATTTCACTATATATGCTCACAGTTTTCTCATCTCCATTGTCAGATCGTTGTTGGTTGTGTCGGTGGTCCTGTCTTGTGTTCCTGAGTCTCTCATCGTGTGTTCCTGTGGATTTCGTCTTGTTCGTGGATTATCGTCGGTGTTGGATTGTCACTGCTTGTTGGATTGTTCACCGCCTGTCTTCACTGCACCACTTGGGATTTCCACGCTGACCATCGACATCCCTGTGTCACCTCCACGCCCGTGTCTTTCTGTTTGGGACTTTGCACTGACCAAATAAAGAGTGATTACCTGCTATTGCTTCCTGTATTCCGTTGAGTCATGACAGAACGATCTGACGCCACCATGGAAGCAGCGGGTGTGAAGAATGGACTCACAGGAGAAGAATCTGAATGACACGGGTCGTGCGGTTCAAGCTTTGGTGACACAGGTGTCCGAGCTGACCCAGCAGATTCTACTTCTTCGTGGTCCCGCTGCGCCGGCCACACCAGCCGTTCCCCTCATTCCACCGGATTTCCACACACACAATGAACCACGCCTACCGGTTCCAGAAAGCTACGCAGGTGAGTCTGCTTATTGTAGTGCCTTCCTAACGAGATGTACCATGCATTTTGCTCTACAGCCCAGAACATTTCAAAATAAGCAGACGAAGGTGGCGTTTGTGTTGACTTTGTTGACCGGTAAAGCAGCGCTGTGGGGGACGGCGGTGTGGGAAAATCAAGATCCTTGCTGTGCCTCGTTCCAGACAATGCCCGCAGAGATGAAACGGGTCTTCGATCGTGCCGTCGCAGGGAGAGAGGCTGCTAGGGTGCTGGCCGACCTCCGTCAAGGTGAGAGGTCGGTCTCGGATTTTTCGATCGAGTTCCGAACCCTGGCGGCCGAATATCAGTGGAACGAAGAGGCGCATGGGACATGTTCCTGCATGGGTTGGCTGACCGTGTCCAGAGGGAGATCTACGCCCTGGACCTACCAACAACCCTCAATGGACTGATTGAACTGGCTCTACGGGTGGACGCTCGGCTGGCTAGGGTCGGGAGTAGAGCTGTATCCACCCGTTTTACAGGAGGAGACGAGGAACCACGGTCCAGCGGCAGGGATGCGGTCAGCCCAGTCTTCGATCACGAACCCATGCAGGTGGGTCGAGCTCGGCTTTCCCGGGAGGAGAAGGAAAGGCGGAGATCCCAGGGCCTTTGCCTATACTGTGGAGGCACGGGACATTACGCTTACAACTGCCCGGTAAAAGGCCAAGCCCGATAGTAAGCATGAGGCTACTATCGGGTGGGATCTCTGCCAAGAAGACCTCATCCACATCGACTCTCCTTCCGGTAAGACTGAGATGGTCAGCTCACCAGCACGATTGTCGAGCACTTTTGCATTCCGGGGCTGAAGGTAACTTTATGGACAGCACTTTTGCACACAGATTTCAGATTCCCCTCAAACCACTTCCACAAAGGATTAATGTACACGCACTCAACGGCCAAGAACTCCCCACCATCTCATTTATCACAGAAGACATCACCCTCATCACTTCAGGCAATCACTCTGAGACAATTAATTTTTACATTCTGGATTCACCCCTGGCAACCATTGTTCTGGGACATCCCTGGCTCATTCGTCACAACCCCCGAGTGGACTGGCAGAACAAAGCTATACTGGAGTGGAGCAAGGGATGTCATAAGTCTTGTCTTGTGTCTGCTTGTCCGTCTGTACCTGTTTGTGTGTTTCAGGAGGAGGTAGGGGATTTGTCTAACGTGCCCGAGGATTACCACGATCTGAAGGAAGTGTTCAGTAAGTCTCGTGCTGCTTCTCTTCCTCCTCATCGTCCCTATGACTGTGCCATAGATTTAATGCCAGGTAAGTCTCCGCCTAAAGGCAAGTTATACTCGCGTTCTATTCCTGAAAGGGAGGCTATGGAGAAATATATTTCTGATTCTCTGGCAACCAAGTTCATCCGTCCTTCCTCTTCTCCAGCGTTCTTTTTTGTGGGGAAGAAGGACGGATCTCTGCGACCTTGTATTGATTACCGGGGGCTGAATAACATCACAGTAAAGAATACTTATCCTTTGCCATTGATGTCTTCAGCTTTTGAGAGGTTGCAGGGAGCGTCCGTCTTCACGAAATTGGACTTGCGTAACGCTTATCATTTGGTCCGCATCAGGGAGGGGGATGAATGGAAGACTGCTTTTAACACCCCTAGGGGGCACTTTGAATATTTGGTCATGCCTTTCGGGCTGTCCAACTCCCCAGCAGTCTTCCAGGCACTGGTCAACGACGTGTTGCGAGGCATGATAGATCAGTTCATGTATGTTTACCTGGACGACATATTGATATTTTCTTCGTCTCTCCAGGAACATGTGCAGCACGTCCGACGAGTGCTTCAGAGGTTGTTAGAGAATGGGCTTTTTGTCAAGGCGGAGAAATGCGATTTTCATGCACAGTCTGTTCCTTTCTTAGGATACATCATCTCGTCTGAGGGAATGCGTGTGGACCCTGAGAAGGTTAAAGGATTAGTTCACTTTTGAAAAAACTTTTGCTGATAATTTACTCACCCCCATGTCATCCAAGATGTCCATGTCTTTCTTTCCTCAGTCGAAAAGAAATTTAGGTTTTTGATGAAAACATTCCAGGATTTTTCTCCATATAATGGACTTCAATGGGAACCGGATGGTTCAAGGTCCAAAAGATAGTGTTAATAACAGTTTTAGATGCAGCTTCAAATGTCTTTAAACGACACCAGACGATGAATAAGGGTCTTATCATGCGAAACAATCAGTTATTTCAAAACTTATTCCAAAAATGTAACTTTTCTAAGGACAAATGCTAGCCTTGCTATATTCTCTGAGGCGCGTTTGTAACGTCACGTATTAGGTACTTACGTTCAAAAGGTCACGGGCGACGTAGCCGGAAGTACTAGGATGACATGGGGGTGAGTAAATTATCAGCAAAAGTTTTTTCAAAAGTGAACTAATCCTTTAAGGCTGTGGTAGAATGGCCAAGTCCAGATTCCCGTAAGGCACTACAGAGGTTTCTGGGGTTCGCCAATTTCTATCGACGTTTCATTCGTAATTTCAGCCAACTAGCCGCGCCTCTGACTGCCTTGACCTCCCCCGATACTCCGTTCAGGTGGTCAGATACAGCCGAGGCTGTATTTGCCAAACTCAAGAGCCGCTTTGTTTCAGCTCCCATCCTCGTTGCCCCTGACTATTCACGGCAGTTCATGGTGGAGGTCGATGCGTCAGAGGTGGGGGTAGGAGCAGTCCTGTCCCAGCGTTCTCCCACAGACGACAGGATGCATCTATGCACGTTTTTTTTCTCATCGATTATCCGCAGCCGAACGCAATTACGACATTGGTAACAGGGAGTTGTTGGCAGTCAAGTTAGCGTTGGAGGAATGGCGTCACTGGTTAGAGGGTTCTGGGGTACCCTTTATAGTCTGGACTGATCACAAGAATTTGGAATACATCAGAACTGCTAAAAGATTGAACTCCAGGCAGGCTCGGTGGGCACTTTTTTTTGGACGTTTTGACTTTACTCTCTCGTACCGCCCGGGGTCTAAAAACATCAAACCCAACTCTTTATCTCGTATTTTTGATACTTCCGAACGCCCGTCTACTCCCGAGTGCATTTAACCGGAGAGTCTATTTGTCTCCACACTCGTATGGGAGGTCGAATCGAAGGTCAGAAGGGCCTTAGAAGGGGTAATGCCTCCGCCCGTTTGCCCACCGAACCGCTTATTCGTGCCAGAGGGATTAAGGTCGGACGTTATTCAGTGGGGTCACTGCTCCAACGTGGCTTGTCATCCAGGAGTTTATCGTACTAAGTTTCTAGTCAAACAACGATTCTGGTGGCCACTCATGGCTCGTAACATTCACAGTTTTGTTTTGGCTTGCTCGGTTTGTGCCACTGGTAAGACTTCCAATCGACCCCCATCTGGGCTCCTTCAACCGCTGCCAGTCCCTTCGAGACCCTGGTCCCATATCGCTCTCGATTTTATTACCGCCCTCCCACCCTCCCAGGGTAACACAGTAGTTTTGACTGTGGTGGACCGGTTCTCGAAGGTGGCTCATTTCATTCCCTTACCCAAATTACCCTCAGCTAAGGAGACAGCGTTAACAGTCATTGACCACGTCTTTCATTTACATGGCCTCCCGATGGACGTGGTCTCTGACAGAGGACCCCAGTTTGTGTCCAAATTTTGGCAAGAATTTTGTAAATTACTGGGGGCGACAGTTAGTTTATCCTCAGGGTTTCATCCCCAGAGTAATGGTCAAACCGAGAGAGCCAACCAAGATCTGGAAAGGGTGTTGCGATGTTTAGTCTCCAAGAATCCTTCCTCATGGAGCCAGCAGCTTTCCATGGTGGAGTATGCCCACAACACGTTACCAGTGTCGTCCACGGGCCTATCTCCGTTTGAATGTAGTTTAGGTTACCAGCCACCTATTTTTCCCAGTGTGGAATCCGAAGTTGCGGTCCCCTCCGCACACGCCTTAATCCAGAGGTGTCACCGCACTTGGACTAGAGCCCGTGAGACTCTACTCCAAGTGGGGGCGCGCACCAAGGCGAGGGCCGATCGCCACCGGTCTAAGCCTCCCAGATACGTCGTCGGTCAAAAAGTGTGGCTTTCTACTAAAAACATTCCTCTACGTTCCGTCTCTAATAAGCTTGCTTCCAAATTTATTGGCCCGTTCACTGTCACCAAATCCATTAGTCCGGTGGCAGTCCGCCTTAGTTTACCTCCAGCGGACAGGAGGGTTCACCCCGTTTTTCACGTCTCCAAAATTAAACCTGTGTTTCGTTCACACATTAATCCGCCAGTCCCGGTAAAAAATAAAAAATACTGTTGTGTTTTGAGGTATGAAAGAATGGAATAATTTGCCAAAACATATCCTGCTTACTAATGATGTCAATAAATTTAAATTATATGTAAAACAGCATCTATCAATATAATATGACTGAATGTTTATATTTATTTATATATGTGTGCGAATATGTATGTATATGTGTAGGTATGTTTAGGTGTAAGTGTAGAATGTGTTTTTTATATTTGTGTATATTTTTATGCCCGTATGAGGGTACATATGTACAAACCCAATTCCATAAAAGTTGGGACACTGTACAAATTGTGAATAAAAACAGAATGCAATGATGTGGAAGTTTCAAATTTCAATATTATATTTAGAATACAACATAGATGACATATCAAATGTTTAAACTGAGAAAATGCATAATTTTAAGGGAAAAATAAGTTGATTTTAAATTTCATGGCATCAACACATCTCAAAAAAGTTGGGACAAGGCCATTTTTACCACTGTGTGGCATCCCTTCTTCTTTTAATAACAGTCTGCAAATGTCTGGGGACTGAGGAGACAAGTTGCTCAAGTTTAGGAATAGGAATGTTGTCCCATTCTTGTCTAATAAAGGCTTCTAGCTGCTCAACTGTCTTAGGTCTTCTTTGTTGCATCTTCCTCTTTATGATGCGCCAAATGTTTTCTATGGGTGAAAGATCTGGACTGCAGGCTGGCCATTTCAGTACCCGGATCCTTCTTCTACGCAGCCACACAGCAAATTTGAAAGTGTTAAATTAACACACACAGTTTATATAGGTCCACACTAAATAGAGTTAAACTTACACTTTAAATAGTGTTACTTTTTTTACACTTGCTTAGTGTAAAAAAAAACACTGTTAGTGTTCACTGTTAACACCATTAGTGCCCCCCCCCCTCATTTACACTAAGTTAGTGTTGAAATAACACTAGGTGTGTCAATATTTTAACACCAAGAGATTTATTTCAACACTGATATAGTTTTCATACAAAACCCTGATTAAGGTAATTGTGTAATCAGTATTTGACTAAAAAAAATGTCTATGTGCATTCAGTTAAATCAGTCAACACACTGTATCAGTTTGAAATTTTATTTAACAGATGCAGCAATTACACCAGCACAAACAACATTCGCCATTAACATTCACCATCATCTACCCAAAACACTGCAGATCAAAAGGCCAGTTTAACTTCAAGCTGTTGGCTTTCACAAGTTCAATCAACTCACAGTCTCTGTACTTTAAATGCATGATAATGTTCTGAAAAATGTTCTGTGAAAAGTTTGTCGACAATAAAATACAGACTCTCGGAGACTCACTGTGGCCTGAAGGTGAAGAAGTTGACCAGGGCTTCCTCTTAAGTTGAAGACATAGTGAACAAAGTTCAAAGGCACTTAAGGAGCTGGTTAGGCACTCCAGAACAAGGGGTAAGGCACTTGTCTACAGCGACGTAAAAGTGGTCAATCCTGCCCTTGATCCTTCCTGATCCCAGAAGAAATGCCTGGTGGTCCTCCCTCCCACTGAGAAGGCCTTCAATACTGGTGCAAGGCTGAAAAAATAAATAAAAATAGATTAAACATACAGGGAAAAAAATATTACAAGTTAAATGATTAATGCATTAAACTTGGTGCTGGTAACTTGCTCAAATTCAAATAAACCAAAAAAAAAAAAAAAACTCAACTATGACGCACCGCAACACAATTTGTGCCTGACAAAACCAGTTGGTATCATGCTTTGTGTATTACAAATAGAAGTAAAAGATAACCATTAAAAGGAATCCCCACCACCACCAGAAAAACAAACAAAAACATTTGCTGAAAATTCTGTCATTACACACACACACTCAGGTTTTTCCAAACCTGTATTAATTTGTATTGCTGAACAAAAAGAAAAATGTTTTGAAGAACGTAAACAGGCTGCTTTCTTCAAAATATCTTCATTTGTGCTCAGCAGTACAAAGAAATATATACAGATTTGGAACAACCTGAGGGTGAAATTTTTGGGTGAACTATCTTTATGCTTGTCAGGTCAGAGACAAAATGTGCAGAGGGTTCAGTCCAAAGGACCTGAAAGAAAACCACTGCATTTTAGGGTTTAAAACCCAAATCTTAATTGAAATGTTCAAGACTTTCAACGGTATTGTAAGTCTTACCTTATGGAAATGCACAAGTCTGTCAACAGCCTCTGTTGGAAGGTCTTCTTCCTCAGAGGAGGCAGAAGATGCAACAGCAGCAGAACAGATGACATGTCACTGTCCCAATCTGAATAAGTAGATGTTAAGGGATTGGTGGGCAATTTAAGAAAAGAAAAAAAGAAAGATTTAGTGCTCACAACAAGAAACCAGAGCAAATATGAAATTATGAATTCCAATCATACCAACCGTTTTCAGATTCTTGTCCACCTGCTGCATTGAGAAGACATCGCATTTCTGCTGTTGAAGTAATAGACTTGGCTTCGTTGATGATATTTTGCTTGAATGCCGTCTCCCACCTCTTAGGAAACATGATGGATGTTTCAGCATTGAACAGCATAGCAAATTCCTGGTTAATCAAATGACAAAGTATATTACAGGATTGCTAAGATGTTAAAGTTTTAGTTGTCTGGTATTATTCAAGCACTTCCTCACCAACAGATTTTTTTTTCCAGTGAAGACTAAAATGGTGAAAGAATTATAAGGACAAGTTAACCATAAGAAAAAAAACATACGTACCCGTTCAGAATTTTCGGCGTCTGTGCTAAGTGTTGCTGACCAGATTGCTGTTTGATTTTGCACTGCTCTCTCGGTCGTCTTCATGGTCAGTTGACATTGAAAGAGTATCAGTGCATGTGCTGGGGTTGAGGATCTTGTGGGTGAAAACTCTTGACAGGGAAAAGCAAAACATAATTTTAAGGTTTTCTCTAAAGGTATTCAATCAAAAAGGCTTCGTCAAAATGTTATTTACTTCTGACGCATGAATTTAGCCTAATGATTCAGAAAGCTTTCGGATTTCAAAAATGTATTTAATTTTTGTTCTGAAGATGAAAAAATGTCTTAGAGGTTTGGAATGATATGAGGGTGAGTAATTAATGACATTAATTTTGGGTGAACCAACCCTTTAAAAATAAAAATAAGGATACATCCTTGTAAATTCTTATTCTGCTATATCTAGATCCAGTTGACACTTAACCACCAGATCCTTTTGTCCACCTTTTCATCACTTGATTTCAAACTTCAATTCCCCATTTTAGATATTAATTAACCCAAACAAATCTGTAACAATATTCAATAAACTCATAAGAGAGCACTTAATTGTATATAGCTAATGTTGTAGCCTGGACTATTTTAGACAATGTTTGCATTATTAGCACGTCATTGCCATCTCATGATGAATCTCTTTTTTTATTAGTGTCTGCTAAAGGTAAATGTGTTTCTGACTCAATTACATTTGTCCCCGGGATTATATCGGAGTCCTTAAAAGTATGTCTCAAGTGTTATTATAGACTTACCATCAGACAAACCAGCAGTAATATTTTCTTCAGAACATCTTACAGTTTGGCATAAATATGGACTGACTTCGATCAGTTCATGGAGGATGTCCTCTTCCACATTGGTGTCGGTGTCAAAGACTTGAAGAGCTGCTTTTGTTGCCAAACCAAATTTGCTTTTAACTATAACATGACAAAAAAAAATTATATATACACAGCTTTCATTAGTTAACACGGACTAAGAAATAATACTTCTACAGCATTTGTTAATAATCAATTTTCGAAAACATAAAAATCAAAAGTTGCACTATGAACTAAAATTAACAAAACAAGCAGTTCTACTTTTATTAACTAATCCTAAAGTTAGTTAACACATTTATGCTAACAAGGACACCTTATTGTAACATGCACAAGTCATAGGCCTATAGCAATATTGTATAAGTCTTAAGTCATATAGCAATATTGAATAAGTCTTAAGTCATATAGCAATATTGTTTATGACTCAAGTAAATTTCTAAGTAGCACAAGCTTCTTCACTTACCTTCATTTAGAAAATCTTGAAACGTACGATCGCGGAGCAATTTCACAAATTTACACCTTGCCTGATACTGAACTTTAACCAGCATGATGAAAGCTGTTGGTCAAGAAAAATGCAGATTATGAAGTTAATAATATTAAAGAAGTTCATACGAGCTGCTGTTGTAAGAAGATCCATTTGTTAACCCACAAAGTGAAGTTGCAGCAAATATGTATTCTTATCTACTTTCATGTAATGTAACATTGACAGCAGATGAAGCGCGCGTCAAAAGCGCGCGTCAAAAACGCGTGTCAAATGAGCAAACAGTTCATATAGAGTACACCGGCAGAAAGTTAGGCAAAACGCTTATAGTTATCTGATAGCTTATCTCCGTTGCCTTTTAACTTGTAGATCAGAGTAAACGCTATAAAAATACCAGACAACCGAAGCGGCGCGTTCAAGGTTCACGTAAAAAAAATAAAAATAAATAAAAAATAGATTCGCACCGTTACTGCAGCATACTTTAACAGTCAGAGATTATTTGTGGGACAAGTCTACTAAAATATTGGACATAAAAATGCATTCACAATGCCTTATTTTGGCTAAGCAAAAAACGAGCCCCAAGGGGTTATGTGTTATTTGCAGTGAACGTTAAACAAAATCAAAGAAAGTATGCCGTTATCTATCCCAGATTCTAGAACATAAGGTTAAAACTACTAACTACCATAAACTATACAAGTCTTACCTCAATTTGCCAGCGAACTAACAAAACGTCCTCGAGGTCGGATCGGTGGTCTCTCGTGTTCTAAAAGGAAATCATGTTAGCACTCAGGCAATGCTGAGAAATGTACTAGTATTATTCTAAATGGTGATAAATGTAAACTAAACATGAAAATTGGTTAAAAAATCAAGTAGTTAAAACATATTATACCTGTTTGAATATTCCTCTCCTCGTGGTCGTCCGCCATTAATCAAAAAGGAAGTAGGTGCAAGAACCGGAAATCGGATCAACTCATCACCAGTGTCAATTATGTCAACTCGCTGTAATTACGCTGACTCCGACCACTGAGTTACTCTGCAAGTGTTGATGCCATTCAAATTAACACCAGAATCAACACTTTTTAACTCTGATAATTTAACACCGTAAAAACAACTCTAAACTACACTGGATATTTTGCTGTGCATGATGTTGTAATTGATGCATTATGTGGTTTGGCATTGTCTTGTTGGAAAATACAAGGTCTTCCCTGAAAGAGACGATGTCTGGATGGGAGCATATGTTGTTCTAGAACTTGGATATACCTTTCAGCATTGATGGTGCCTTTCCAGATGTGTAAGCTGCCCATGCCACACGCACTCATGCAACCCCATACCATCAGAGATGCAGGCTTCTGAACTGAGCGCTGATAACAACTTGGGTTGTCCTTGTCCTCTTTAGTCCGGATGACATGGCGTCCCAGTTTTCCAAAAAGAACTTCAAATTTTGATTCGTCTGACCACAGAACAGTTTTCCACTTTGCTAGAGTCCACTTTAAATGAGCCTTGGCCCAGAGAAAACGCCTGCGCTTCTGGTTCCCGTTTAGATATGGCTTCTTTTTTGACTTATAGAGCTTTAGCCGGCAACGGTGAATGGCACGGTGGATTGTGTTCACTGACAATGTTTTCTGGAAGTATTCTTGAGCCCATGTTGTGATTTCCATTACAGTAGCATTCCTGTGTGTGATGCAGTGCCGTCTAAGGGCCCGAAGATCACGGGCATTCAGTATGGTTTTCCGGCCTTGACCCTTATGCACAGAGATTGTTCCAGATTCTCTGAATCTTTGGATGATATTATGCACTGTTGATGATGATAACTTCAAACTCTTTGCAATTTTTCTCTGAGAAACTCCTTTCTGATATTGCTCCACTATTTTTTGCCTCAGCATTGGGGGAATTGGTGATCCTCTGCCCATCTTGACTTCTGAGAGACACTGCCACTCTGAGAGGCTCTTTTTATACCCAATCATGTTGCCAATTGACCTAATAAGTTGCAAATTGGTCCTCCAGCTGTTCCTTATATGTACATTTAACTTTTCTGGCCTCTTATTGATACCTGTCCCAACCTTTTTGGGAATTTGTAGCTCTCATGAAATCCAAAAGGAGACAATATTTGGCATGGCAATTCAAAATGTCTCACTTTCAACATTTGATATGTCATCTATGTTGTATTCTAAATATAATATTGACATTTGAAACTTCCACATCATTGCATTCTGTTTTTATTCACAATTTGTACAGTGTCCCAACTTTTATGGAATTGGGTTTGTACAGTATGTCGATATGTGTATATACTGCATATGTATTTGTATATGTGTGTGTGTATTTTCTTTTCTTTTCATTTATTTGTTGTATTCTTTGTTTTGTTTTTAATGTACATATTTTTCAGGAGCCCAGGAAGAATAGCTGCAGCATAGCTGTAGCTAATTGGGATCCTTTCAATAAAAACTAAAACTAACCAATTCTCACCCAGGAAAACTGGAAGCTGCTAGCTAGGGACTGGAAGATGCTGGCTGATCTTGATCAACGGCTTATTTTTTCACCTGAGATTGCCACCACTAACCTACGACCAGATATTGTTTTGTGGTCTGGATCAGCATGCATTGTTCAACTCATAGAGTTAACAGTGCCATGAGGCATATGAGAGGAAGAAACCTCGGTATGCTCATCTGGCATCTGAAGCAGAACAGCGAGGATGGAGAGTCCGGTCGGGAAGTTCGGTCTGGGCTCGATCCATTGAGGAGTAATTATGATCAGGCAAAAAATAAACGGGCCAATCAAATTTCCAGGGCGGGCTTTATACGATGATGGACAGATGATCTGCAGGGACGTAATCATGACATTATCAAAGAGCGCTTAACTGTCTTCCCACAGAGATGACTGCAGCGGGAGAATTGAGATGTATAGATTCCGCTGTCGTGTCTGTTGTGAAATAAATCGACAGCGCATTCAGTTTAATAGACAAACAGAACTGCAATCAAGGCATTTGTCGATTGGAAAGATATTTTTGCCGTCCTTCCTACATGATTCGGGAAAAGTGTAACTTATCAGCTGGCTCTGACGGTCGCTAAGAAAATGGGACGTAATGAAAAGCCTGTGGTCGTTGTGGTTTCTCCTTTGGTGGCACTCATGGAGAAGTAAGTAAAAGAAGCAACACTCATTATTTAACTTCTAAAATAAATAAAGTAGGTATACGTTCTGTATTTGAAAACTGCGCTATGCAAAGGAGTTGACTTATGCGTTGCACTGATTGGTTGCACTGTAGGTCTGATTGTGCAGAGGGTTTTTTTTTTCCTGGTTCGGTTACGACACGCCTCATAATCAAAGCCCAATGGAGGAGTTTCAGACTCATATTCTCTCTTGAATATGAGTATGGCGAAGTCAGGCTACGTTGTTTAGGTTTTTCTGGCACACTCTACAAGCCGGTTCCTCAGAGACGTCGTATTCAGCGGCCAAGAGTTGCGTTGCACAGTAAAGAACTTATCTGAAGCAGCAGAAAGGAGCAGCAATTGGCTGTGGTTGAGACGAAAAGATTCTAGCTGGCTGTGTACAGGCCACCACGCTACGGTTTCATAGAATTCTTGAAAACTTGAAGAGTCTGTTGGTTTATTTGTATAAGTTCCTGTGGATATTGCGTGAATGACAAGTGGTTGGGCAGATATTGTGTTTTGCGATAGATGGTATGCCATACAGAACCGTTGCCACTGAAACTGCTTTAACGCACCAGTGGGGCTCAACAGCCTTAGTCAAACGGGTTGGCGCGTATGGTTGGGTTGCGGAGAGATTGTGATTGTGCTAAAGAGATGTAGAGGTCAGTAAGCTGGGCTGAGCTGTGTGGGGGTCGGAGGGGGGTGACTCTGGGTTTTCTGTCGAGCCCTCTTGAGGTGTTGTGGGCTAGTCGACGAAACACTGAGGATGGAAAGTGCCCACTTAAAGACCGTAGATGTTCCCTACTCGGCTCAATCCAGATGGTTGTCGTCCTGTAGTTGCAGCTGCCGCGTGTGCTGATGCACCAAGTACACTGCAGCCGTTAAAGCCGGACAGAAGGGGAGTCACACCACCATCAGCATGAAGTTTTAACATCTACTCTCGTGTAATGGAAATCTAGAGTGATCTGAGGCCCAATATCTGAGTTGCCGCACCTGTGGTGCTGTAAGGGAAGGATGTCAGTCAGTTCTTCTGTTTTTATATTAACAGTCTGTTGAAGCTTCTTGGCTGTCGCTCTGCATGTGTCGTTAGCCGATGATGTCACTCAAAGGCCTGGTGTCGTAGACTGGAATATAGGCTCTGCTGTTTCTCTGCCTCTTCTCTGTTTAAGCTTTTGAAAGATTCTGCCACAGTTTTGCATCTCAGGATTATCTCTTTGTTCTCAGGAAAATTCTCAAGTGAAAGTTTCACCTTTTCCAGCATTAAATCAGTCTTTCACTTTGCTGAGCTTTCAAAAAGTGATCTTTCTTTCAACTTCAGGAGGGGAGCTGAAAGACCATCACCCACTTCTTCTTCTTTCTGCAGTCATATTTGATGAATTTGAATTCCATTTCTGAGGATATTCAGGTCCAGCCCAGGTCAGGCGCTTCTGCTGCTGTTTCTGGTTCAAAATTGGCTTGACCTGAGGAATGCGGCACCTGTTGCCCATTTCCTGCACACGCCTGTGTGCGGTGGCTCTGGATGTTTCTTATCCAGACTCAGTCCACTGCTTCCGCAGGTCCCCCAAGGTCTGGAATCGGTCCTTCTCCACAATCTTCCTCAGGGTCCGGTCACCTCTTCTCGTTGTGCAGCGTTTTTGCCACACTTTTTCCTTCCCACAGACTTCCCACTGAGGTGCCTTGATACAGCACTCTGGGAAAAGCCTATTTGTTCAGAAATTTCTTTCTGTGTCTTACCCTCTTGCTTGAGGATCTCAATGATGGCCTTCTGGTCAGTAGTCAGGTCGGCAGTCTTGCCCATGATTGCGGTTTTGAGTTATGAAACAGGCTGGCAGTTTTTAAAAAGCCTCAGGAATCTTTTGCAGGTGTTTAGAGTAAATTAATTTATTCAGATGATTGGGTTAATAGCTTGTTTTGAGAACCTTTTCATGATATGCTAATTTTTTGAGAATTTTGGGTTTTCATGAGCTGTATGCCAAAATCATCAGTATTAAACAGCCCGTTCTCATCCTTTAACGTCATATAGAACGCTATATGACAAAACGGCGCTATACTACGCACATGGCACCCTTTATCGTTAATATAACACGCGAACCCAAGACGTTATAAATCCTTTAGCGTGAATATGACACGCACACCCTACCCCCCACACCTAAACTTAGCCCTCACAGCATGTGTTATATTAACGATAAAGGGTGCCATGTGCGTAGTATAGCGCCGTTTTGTCATATAGCGTTCTATGCCGTTAAAGGATGAGAAGGCGTTGGTATTAAAACAATAAAAGACCTGAAATATTTCAGTTGGTGTGCAATGAATCTAAATATATATGAAAGTTTAATTTTTATCATTACATTATGGAAAATAATGAACTTTTTCACAATATGCTAATTTTTTGAGAAGGACCTGTATATGGCAGGTTATATCCAGCATTGTCTGTTTTGAAACCAGCGAAAATTGCAGGTTAGTATAGAGCCGGTGTCGAAATATCAGTTTACATTTCCAGACATTAATTGTGCCATTAATTGTAATAATCCAGTGACATTTTTGAATGCACAAGGATTCAACACGGAGGTTGGATCTCACTATCATCTGAAAGTGCATCTGAAATTATATGAAGAAACAGAAAAAACAGAGACTAAGACCAGAAGAACTGCGGCAACGTTTCCAAAGACGCTTGAAAAAACCCGCAAAACTAAAAACTATGTGCAATACCTGGACAAAAGCTGTTTTAAACGTAAAGGGTACTAAACACCTATTGATTTGATTTAGTGGTAACAGTTTAGAATACTGTATCTTACTTACTGCAGAATTAATAAGGAATTATTGACGAACTAATATAATTCTTCATTAACTACTTCTTCACTACTGTTAACTACTAAGGAAGATGTGTTAACTAATTAGTATGTAATATAATTTTATGATTGTGTTAAGTATCAGTTAGTTGATCAATAACTAATGAATTCTGTCATACCTCCTGAAGAACTACTACTAATTATCTACTAATTAAGGTTCAAGAAAAATAACTAAGAAGTAACTACTGAACAGTCATACAAAACTAACCTCAGATTATATTTTACATACAGTACTGTGTGTGTCTGTTTTCCACAGCATAGAATGCCACTGAGTAAATTCATGTATTTGAGGCAACGACTGAGGGAAACTGAAAATATAGGGAACTTATTAGTAATTAATAAATAAGTATCAAACAATTCTGCAGGAATTACTTAGAAGCTGGAACAGTATTCTAAAGTGAAAATATAAGGAACCCATTAGTAATTAATAAAGAATTACCACATACTTCTGACTCAAATCAAACTTACTGTAAACCTTACTGTAAACTTACTAAAACCTTATAATAATAAGGTGTAATATACATGATATGTTTTTGCTTATTTGCAGATCATAGCCCATAGGTAAATGTCTGCACTTATCTTTCTTATTAGTGCTGAAGAATGACAAACTGACTACTGTGTATGACTGTTAATTAGTAGTTACTAGTTCCAACACCTGAGCCTGCTCTGGGACCACCGCAGTGAGCACCACCCCAGAGACGTTGGGGGGGGCGGTGCGCGAACTGCAGTCTGTACCCAACTCGTATTATCTGCAGGACCCATGGAGATATGTTGGGAAGATGATACCATCCCTCTACAAAATCTGCTAAGGGTACCAGCCTCTCGCTGGAAATTGATGCGGCCCGAAGCGCTGTTAACGGCGGACCTGCATCTTTTCCTAGAGGGCCCCGTTGTGAGAACAACCTCGGTTGTCTCACTGCGGAGGGGGCAGCCCTCTGAAGTCCTGCCTTGGCTAGGACCTCTTTTCCGAAGTCCTCTTAGCCTGAATGACGTCCCTCAGGTCGCCCCTCTGGCTGGAGGACTTCGGTTTTTGGGAGCGTTTCCTCTGTTGCCAAGACCCCGGAGGGGGGGCTCTAGAGGAAACGCTCTCCTTCTGCTCTGCCCTGTGGGAGGAGCTGGCTGATGGCTGAGGCTGATTGCTTTGCCCCCCCTTACTAGATTTGGCCTTCGCTTTCCGGGGGAGGTACTACTGGAACGCCGCAGATTGTTTTCTCGACTCCTGAAACCTGTCGACAACCGAATTAACGGCGTCGCCGAACAGGCCAGAAGCCGAAAGCGGCGCATCCAGCAGGAAGGACCTATCCTTTTCTTTAATACCGGATAAGTTCAGCCACAGATGCCTCTCTGTGGCCACCATGGCCGCCATAGAGCGGCCAATAGCGCTGGCCGCTTCCCTAGTGGCCCGGAGAGACAAATCTGCGGCCTTCCTCAACTCCGCGACATCTTCAGGAGTAGGCCCCTCCCCCTCATCCAAATCTTTCAGGAGGTCGGCCTGGTATGCCTGCAAAATCGCCATTGAGTGCAGACACGAACCAGCCCGACCCGCCGCCATGTAAGCCCTGCCCACCAATGATTAATCAGCAATTCCTGCATAGTTATTAAGTAAAATGCACTATGTCAATCCGGTGTGTGACCTCCTGTGGTTGTCTTTCTGTCTGTCTCCTCTCAGATGTGGATGAGTGTCTGTCTGAGCAGAGTCCATGTGGCCTGCAGGGCGTCTGCAAGAATTCAGTGGGCAGCTTCCACTGTGAGTGTCCACAGGGCTTCAGACTGGACTCCCTCGGCCTCAACTGTCACGGTACTGCCCTGGGTTTCTCAATTATTTGTTGCAATCTTGGAGTAAAAGTTAAGAATCAAGTCCCATCCTACATTTTTACCCTCACTGAATATACTATTTCACTTTGACATGTTACATTACAGAAGGAAAATGGGTTGCAAGTGGTGTTTCATGTTGTCTTTCGCAGTGAACAATGTGCACTGCTTATTACAACAACAATTTAATTTTATAGAGTTCTATAAACAGGAAGTTAATATTGAGTTAACTGACATTTCAGATACAATATGGGAATTTTTCTTCACAAAAAATTAATTTAGTTTTAAGCCAAAGCAGAGGCACGGTAGTCTTCAAGCAATGCACAGTAGTGTCATTTATTTTCTAAATGAATCAATGTGTTGAGTGAATGATTCAGTGACTCACTCATAAAGTCTACACTTACTGGTGGATTAATGTAACCTGCAGAAAAATCCCCACCAGTAATTAACAGATTGACAGTCTGAGTCAGCCAAAGTGCTGCCATAGCCATATTTTGTGCTATAAATGGACAGATTTGAATAAATTCAGATGTGGACACTGGCATTGACATCCAGGTCAGCACCTATGGTATCTGTGTATGGGATGAATATGATTATGAATATGAATATGATCAATATGATTAACACGTGCAAGCACAATTATCAATGAACTTGATACATGTTGCAGAAATGTTTTATCCATGCCTTTCAGCTTGTGAGTGCAAAATTCAAAATATTATGAATGTGTAGCAATTTGTACAAATAGAGAAATGAACGTGAATACAAATGTTTTGCATTAATGTATCATAATTTGCGCATGCAACAAAGAAGATGTGCATGTGTGGATCGGGTGCATTCATTGAATGCATTCATTGAATTATTTTCTGAGTCGATCTCATTTGATTCATTTGGATTTTGAGACTTTCTTTTCGCGTTTTTTTAAACATTTCACAACCCACACAAAAAACTACAAATGAATAGGCCTGGTGCTAATTATTAATTTGTGCACAGCAACCAATGTATTTGAGAAATTCACAAATGTGCTTCGCCACATTTTAACTAACACAATACAACTTGTGTGTGCAAAATCCAGAATTACATGAATGTGCAGCATTTTGTACAAATAGAGACATATTTGTTAATACAAAAGCTCAATTTCAGTATTAATGTAGGCCAGAATTTGTGCGTGCAACAAGTAAGATGTGCATGTGTGGATGAGGTGACACGTGTGCATTCATTGACTCATTTCTGAGTCGATCCTATTTGATTCATTTGGGTTTTGAGACTTTCATTTCACAGGTTTCGCTTTGCAAGATCCACACACACTGTCTGAGAAAACCTGTATGCTTTATTAATAAGGTAAGCCTATATTGTAGGCTATATTAAATTTGGCGCTTCAATATCTCTCACATTAAGCGTCTTAAATCTGCGTCTTAAATCACATTAAGCGTCTGGAAGAACGCTTGATTATGCGGCTCTTGTCTGTTTTAGCAGAATACTGCCATCTAGTGGTAGCAGGTTTTCTCAGACAGTGTGTGGATCTTGCAAGGCGAAACCTGCGAATGAAAGTCTCAAAATCCAAATGAATCAAATAGGATCAACTCAGAAACGAGTCAATGAATGCACACGTGTCACCTCATCCACACATGCACATCTGACATCTTACTTGTTGCACGCACAAATTCTGGCCTACATTAATACAAAATTTAGCTTTTGTATTAACAAATACGTATGTCTCTATTTGTACAAAATGCTGCACATTCATGTAATTCTGCACACACAAGTTGTATTGTATTAATTTTAGATGTAGCGAAGCACATTTGTAAATTTGTCAAATAAATTGGTTGCTGTGCACATATTAATAATTAGCACTGGGCCTATTCATTTGTAGTTGTTTGTGTGTGGGTTGTGAAATGCTTAAAAATGCGAAAAGAAAGTCTCAAAATCCAAATGAATCAAATGAGATCAACTCAGAAAATAATTCAATGAATGCATGCGTGTCACCTGATCCACACATGCACATCTTCTTTGTTGCATGCACAAATTATGATACATTAATGCAAAAGAATACATTAGTATTCATGCACATTTCTTTATTTGTACAAATTGCTAACATTCATTCAATTTTGAATTTTTCACACACAAGTTGAAAGGCATGGATAAAACATTTCTGCAACATGTATCAAGTTCATTGATAATTGTGCTTGCACATGTTAATCATATTGATACTATATTCATCCCATATCTTCTAAATGTCTATTTGACATCTGACAGGAAACGTCCTATAGACATACAGTATTGCAGATGAGCAAACACTCTTAAAAATACGTCTTCCAGATGTAAAGATCACCTTCACGAAGGTCTGTCGAGGCAGCCCTTGTTCCTCCATGGGAATACGGGGTTCGCATCCTGAACTATCTTGGCGACTGGCTTTTCTAACTCACTCTCAAGACCAGGGACCCAGTGCTCCGGCACCTAGCTCGCCTGGGCCTCAGTTTCTATGGCCTGGAGTGTCCTTAGAATGAGTTTCCATGCACGGACAGGGGCGCCATGTGCAATGGACATGCTGCCGGTGGCTCCTGGACAGGACCCCAGCACCTATGGCATGTCAATTGCCTCGAGTTGCTGGCAGTACGTCTCGCTCTGCACCGCTTCCATGCACTGCTCCGGAACCAGCACGTACTAGTCTGACCAGACTATAACGGGACAGTTGCGTACATCTGGTCTATGCTCCTGCCGTATGTCGCAACTTGCCCGCCACCTCTTATGGAGTCAGAAGCATCTGAGGTCGCTTCGAGCCATTTATGTTCCTGGAATCTTGAACTGTGCAGCCGACAAGCTCTCACGGCTTCAGCCTCTTCCTGGAGAATGGCGACTCCATCCCCAGTTGGCAGCTGATTTGGGATCAGTTCGGGGACGCACAGATCTGTCACGACTTGTTCCACTGCGACCGGTTTTACTCCCTGTCCGAGGGCATGCTCGGCACGGATGCACTGGCGCACAGCTGGCCACGGGGCCTGTGCAAATATGCGTTTCCCCCAGTGAGTCTTCTCGCACAGACCCTGTGCAAGATCAGGGAGGACGAGGAGCAGGTCATTCTGGTTGCGCCACACTGGCCCAACCGGACCTGGTTCTCCGAACTTGTACTCCTAGTGACAGCACCTCCCTGGACAATTCCTCTGAGGAATGACCTCCTTTCTCAGAGACGGGGCAGCCTATGGCACCCTCGGCCGGATCTTTAGAACCTCCATGTATGGCTCCTAGATGGGATGAGGCAGGTTTGAGTCTGTTGGAGTTTTGGTTCCTTGCCACTGTCGCCTTGCTTTTGGCTTGCTTAGTTGGGGTTATTTAATATTTAATATTTAACAATATTATTGATCTGTGTTGTACTACTTTCATGTTATCACTGTGAAGCTGCTTTGATACAATCTGTATTGTGAAAAGCGCTATATAAATAAATGTGACTTGACTTGACTTGAGTACCCTGCCACCAGCGGTGGCGGCTACCATCACTTCCGCTAGAGCGTCGTCCACAAGAAGTGTCTATGTGTTGAAGTGGAACCTCTTCGTCAACTGGTGTTCTTCTCGCTGAGGAGACCCTAGAAATTGCTCGATCAGTGTCGTGCTTTCCTTCCTGGTTGATGGGTTGGAGTGAAGGCTGTCTCCCTCCACCCTGAAGGTGTATGTTGCCACTTAAATGCCCTGCAAAGTGCTCCCTTTGAGCCTCTGCAATCAGTCAAGCTTAAACTGTCTATTAAGATGGCGCTCCTGGTTGCACTGGCCTCCATCAAGAGGTTATGGGACCTGCACGCATTTTCCGTTGACAAAGCGTGCCTGGAATTCGGGCCGGCCTACTCTCACATGATCCTAAAACCCGGCCCAAGGTCCCTACCACTCCCTTCCAGGACCAGGTGGTGAACCTGCAAGCACGGCCCCTGGAGGAGACAGACCCAGCCTTGGCACTGCTCTGTCCAGTATGCACACTCTGTGCTTAGGTAGACAGAATGCGGTGTTTCAGGACCCCAGACCAGCTCTTTGTCTGTTATGGTGGGAGACTTAAGGGAAAGGCTCTCTCAAAGCAGAGGTTGTCTCACTGGATAGTGGACGTCATTGCTTTGGCTTACCAGCAGCAAGGCCGACTGTGCCCCCTTGGTGTGACGGCACACTCCACCCAGAGTGTGGCTTCCTCTTGGGCTCTAGTGCATGGTGCCTCGCTAGCAGACATTTGCAGGGCTGCAGGCTGGGCGACACCTAACACATTCGCCAGATTTTATAATCTTCAAGTGGAGCCTGTGTCCTCCCATACAGGTCCTTCTCAAAAAATTAGCATATTGTGATAAAGTTCATTATAAAGAAACAGTGGACTGCGTCTTGAGTAGAAACAGAGCCACCGTGCACAGGCGTGTGCAGGAAATGGGCTACAGGTGCCGCATTCCCCAGGTCAAGCCACTTTTGAACCAGAAAAAGCAGCAGAAGCACCTGACCTGGGCTACAGAGAACCAGCACTGGACTGTTGCTCAGTGGTTGCATGTCATTCGGAATCAAGGTGCCAGAGTCTGGAGGAAGACTGGGGAGAAGGAAATGCCAAAATGCCTGAAGTCCAGTGTCAAGTTCTCACAGCCAGTGATGGTCTGGGGTGCCATGTCAGCTGCTGGTGTTGGTCCACTGTGTTTTATCAAGGGCAGGGTCAATGCAGCTAGCTATCAGGAGATTTTGGAGCACTTCATGCTTCCATCTGCTGAAAAGCTTTATGGAGATGAAGATTTCATTTTTCAGCATGACCTGGCACCTGCTCACAGTGCCAAAACCACTGGTTCACGAGTTCACATTTACATCAATTAAACAGAGTAAAGATTATGCGTATTTGGCGTGCTGTCCAGGGGGAGGGCTCCGAGCTCGGAATTTTTGCCCGAACCCAGAGTGCTCCCCCCCCTCGTTGTTGTAAGAGTATTTAGGAGAAGAAGTGAGGAGATGGGGTGGTGGTGGGATGCTGTTAGACTGTCAATGAACTGAGTTAATTTTGCTGTATATATACCTCTTACTTCATTGATTGGGAGTGCGCTCCACTCGTGTCTAATTAGGCTTGATTACCTGAATGTGCTCCACCTGTGTTTAATTCTGAACATGCTCCTCCCGAACTTTGTTAGTAAAACATCATTTCACGAGTTCACATTTACATCAATTAAACAGAGTAAAGATTATGTGTATTTGGCGTGCTGTCCAGGGGGAGGGCTCCGAGCTCGGAATTTTTGCCCGAACCAGAGTGCTCCCCCAAAAGCAAAAGGCAAAGGACAGCCGCCAGACTAAAGACCCCCAAAACGCAGAATTTTGGCGGGCTGGGTCCGTTTGAATTGCACCGTTCTTAGCGAGCGCATCTTACTGCGTCGAACGGGCGAGCCCTTACTGGCCTATGGATGAGGAACAGCTTGATTTATGCCGCCTGACCAGGAGGGCCCGTGTTGCCTCTGGCGGAAGCAGCTTACTGCGCTGGGCGGACGGGCCCTACTGGTTGACGAATGAGGGGTGACAAGATTTGGGGATGCCCAACCAGGAGGGCCCATGTAGCTTCCGACGGGAGCAGCTCACGGCGTCGGGCTGATGGGCCCTACCGGCTGACGGTGGAGTGTTTTGGAAGCCCAGACTGGAGATTTCTTGCGGACCGCTGGGAAATCGATACCTGTTAGATGTAAAAGAGAAACATAGATGAATGCCATATCCGCTTGGAGACCAATGCTCGCTTGGCAGAAAAAGAGGAAACATAGATGCATGCAATGTCCGCTGGGAGACCAATGCTCGCTGGACAGAAAAAAGGAAAGATAGATGCATGCAATGTCCGCTGGAAGACCAATGCTCACTGGACAGAAAAAGGAAACTTAGATGCTTGCAATGTCCGCTGGGAGACCAATGCTCGCTGGACAGAATCATGCAATGTCCGCTGGAGACCAATGCTCACTGGACAGAAAGAGAGGAAACATAGATGCCTGCAATTTCCACTGGGAGACCAATGCTCGCTGGACAGAATTAAGCAATGTCCGCTGGGAGACCAATGCTCGCTGGACAGAAAAGAGGAAACAGCTGCCTGCAATGTCCGCTGGAGACCAATGCTCGCTGGACAGGATTATGCAATGTCCGCTGGGAGACCAATGCTCGCTGGACAGGATTATGCAATGTCCGCTGGGAGACCAATGCTCGCTGGACAGAAAAAGAGGAAACATAGATGCATGCAATGTCCGCTGGGAGACCAATGCTCGCTGGACAGAAAAGAGGAAACATAGATGCATGCAATGTCCGCTGGAAGACCAAAGCTCGCTGGACAGCAAATGCTTGCTGGACGGAGAAAAAGATAATATAACTCTTCTACAGGGAGAGTTTTTGCTTCGTCTGCTGGGAACTAGATCGCTGGATGAAGGAAGAACACCCAGGTGGACGACCCGGAGGGTTTTATTCGATGAGGGTTTGGTGGGCTTTTTCATGTGGAACCGGTTGGTCCGTATGTAGCTTTGGAAAGCGTCTGAGGACCATCTTCCGAGAGCTTGGATCTGCTGCTGGGAGAGGCCTTTTTGGGCTGCTGAGGTTGCTGCTCCGATGCGGAAAGAGTGACTGGAGAAATGTTTTGCTTGGATGCCTGACTGTTGAAGAACGGATTTGAGATGTTTCTGGAACCAAAAGCGTGTCACGGGTTTGTTGGAGTCATCTATAAATAGGGGATCAAGAGGGGATTTAGCCTGGGAGCTTCTCCACTGAAGATATGCCTGAATGGATTGGTATGGTTGGATTGGCGATGAGAGTTTGAAGATGTAGATGAAATGGCCTTTTTTGGATTGGTCTGTCTTGCTTTGCTTGATCAAGTATGAGATGGTTTCACTATCCAGTACTGCTAAGTCTGAGATGGTGGGTGGACTCTTGGGTCAAATTTGGAAGTGATGGCGAGTTCCGAGCATCTAAGAAAGCCAAAAAAGGCTAGAATAAACATAGCATCGCGTGTGCGGGCTGTCTCGAGAGGCTGGTAGACTGTGCGGAGGGCATGAATACATTTTGTGAGAATATCCAGTGTTATGGGTTGTCTGGTGTCAGGATGGGTGGGATGGGATCGTTGAATTCCTTTGACCAGAAGGGAGGTTTGTAAATTATTTATCTCTGGAGATGGAGCGCCGTACATCAGTTTATGGAAAAACTGGATGCCGCTCAGGTAACCTTTGATGGATCCAACTTGAAGGCCCTTAATGCTGTTAAGGTAGGAGATGAATGAGGTGATTGAAAGGAGAGAAAAATCAGGGAATGGCAAGTTGTATGAGAAGTGGAATGCTTTAAAACACCTCCAAGCTGTCACATAAGATTGGAGGGTCCTGGGAGAAACTGCTTGGAGGATGGTGTCCAGTCATGTGTCGAGGAGTTGTTTTAGAGGGTGGGTTACGGGAATATTAGTTCTGAATAGTGAGGTACTGGAGTTGGGAATTGGTCTGCCTCTGGAGCCAGCGTCCTGAATTTCTGACAGGATCTGTGCTCGGATGTTGTGGGACACTGGGGGTGGCTCCGCAGCAACGGCGTTCGATGGATGGGCATCTGAGTTGCTGTGAAGAGAGAGTGCTGAGATTTTGCCTGGAGAAGGGAGCTGAAAGGAACCAAAGCCGGGGCTGCAATTGTCAGCGGAGGCAGCCTCACGCTTGAATCGGCCTCTGGGGCTTGGGGAAGAGGGTTAACAGTATGAGAAGGAAAGGAAGGTTGAAACTGGGAAGAGTGGGCTCGTGCTGCAAGCGGAGGTAGCTGTTGCGAAAGCAGGTTGAAATGATTGGGCCTCCAATGCTAGCGGAGGCAGCCTCACACTAGCATCTGGGACAGGTGCTGGAGGCCACTGAAAAGAAGAGGGATTAGTAGCTGTTGCAAAACTATGTTGAAATGATTGGGCTTCCATTTCTAGCGGAGGCAGCCTCACGCTAGCATCTGGGACCGGTGCTGGAGGCCACTGAAAAGAAAAAGGATTATTAGGAACAGCAGGAGCCATGTTCTGATATGCTGAGGGGAGATCGGCGGGCCTGGTTCCAGCCAAAGCTGCAGCCTGCTGGCGAGGTTTGACGGCAGAAGGAACTGGGGCGCGGCCCAAGCTTGCTGAAGGCCTTCTGCTGCGGTTTGATGCTGGAAGAGAACTAGATTTAGTACGCTGGGATGGTGGTGTTGTCCAGCGAGGTGAATCCTGAGCTTTACTTTGCCTGCTGGTCCTTTTCGGGGCCGGCATGGACTTCGGAGAGAGGTTAGTCGATTGTAAGGATACATAGAGGGCATATAGTTCCGCTTTGTTCATCCTTCGCAAGAACTGAACATCCGAATTTATCAGCGCTTGCCTCAATCCTAAAACTGTCCACTTTCCAATTGGTGGAATTGTTGGGACTGCCGAGCGATAGGAAGAAGCAGGGGAGGGATTGTGATGTCTCGCTGGTGGAGGCGAGGGCTGGCCTCTGCGTCTAGCCGAGCGTGTAGCTGTTCGGGTAGGCAGGCGGCCGCGTGGAGAAGCCTGGGGATCAGTTGAAATGTTGGGCGGAGAAGGAGTGGTCCTTGGGTCAGCTGATTCTGGCTGAGGATCCGGTGAGAAGTTGGATTCGTCATCGGATGGGAAGAGCTGGAGTTGAGACATGGTAGCAAAAAGGTCGAACCAATATGCTGTTAGACTGTCAATGAACTGAGTTAAGTTTGCTGTATATATACCTCTTACTTCATTGATTGGGAGTGCGCTCCACTCGTGTCTAATTAGGCTTGATTACCTGAATGTGCTCCACCTGTGTTTAATTCTGAACATGCTCCTCCCGAACTTTGTTAGTAAAACATCATTAAATGGTTTACAGACCATGGTATAACTGCTCAATTGGCCTGCCAACTCTCCTGACCTGAACCCCATAGAGAATCTGTGGGATATTGTGAAGAGAAAGTTGAGAGACGCAAGACCCAACACTCTGGATGAGCTTAAGGCTGCTATCGAAGCATCCTGAGCCTCCATAACACCTCAGCAGTGCCACAGGTTGATTGCCTCCATGCCACGCCACATTGAAGCAGTTATTTCTGCAAAAGGATTCCCGACCAAGTATTGAGTGCATAACTGAACATAATCATTTGAAGGTTGATTTTTTTTTTAAATTAAAAACACTTTTATTGGTCGGATGAAATATGGTAATTTTTTGAGACAGGAATTTTGGGTTTTCATGAGCTGTATGCCAAAATCATCAGTATTAAAACAATAAAAGACCTGAAATATTTCAGTTGGTGTGCAATGAATCTAAAATATATGAAAGTTTAATTTTTATCATTACATTATGGAAAATAATGAACTTTATCACAATATGCTAATTTTTGACAAGGACCTGTATATTTGCTTCAACCAGCCGGTACTAGGACCCGCTCAGGTGTCTTTGCTTGCTTGCCATTCCACTCCGCAGACTGGATATGTGCGATATTCTCCTCAGGTGAGCTTTCCTCTTTCCCCCTGAGCATAGACGTTGGAACAGGGGGGGCGGGAGGGGCGGCCGCCCCCCCTCGAATGGCCGCCCCCTTCCCCCGGCCGCCCCCTAAATTCACCTAAGCACGGGCGTCAGTTTGAAATTTGCTGGGCACCAGGGGTGGAGCTACATGGTGGCCAGGGGGGGCCACGGCCACCATTGGTCAAGGCTCGGCCCCCCTGCCGGCCCCCCCTCCCAACCTCACGAGAAAATAAATTTAATAATAATAAAAAATAAAAATAAAAACTCCAGTAACGGTCTACAAAGGAAGCTGAAATGTATGCATTTTTTAATCAAGTCATTGATTTGTCACTTACGCTACAAGCCCCATATTAGCAATTATTATCACAAATAAATTGGATGTTGCACTTAAAATGCAATGGTTTACCTAAATAAATTATCGCCTAATATGACAATTCATATTGTGTCTTTCTGTCATTTGCACTAAAAACATCCCTGTCTCATGTTAAGGTCCCTAACCCCTCACATAATGATGACACATTGCACTCGCACATTTATCAATTAGACATTATTAGTGTCGGGAGTTCAATCCATTGTTTATGGCCTGACGAGCCACGTGTGAGTTTTAGTAATAGTAGTTTTTGACAATCAAGTGCCACCCCAAATAAAAGACTGGCACAAGCTGGCCCCCCCAGAAATAATGTCCTGGCTACGCCCCTGCTGGGCACAGAGACACGTTCGGAAGTGCTGGGTACAAACTTGTCAAACTGTGCAGCCTTTCTATTCAACCCATAGATGAATAAATCGATCCGCCATATTTCATTTGACTGTTTGAATGCTCTAGTGGTAGCTCTTTTGCCCAGAGTGCCAGAGGTTACGGGTTCTAATCCGGCCTTGGTACAGTTTTTTTTCTCTCTCATCAAAACAGAATATGTCCATCTGTGGTTACAGTCAATATCAAGCATAGGACACATTTATTTTGTGATTTTACCGGAATGAATAGAGTCTCCGACGTAAAGGCGATTAAAGTGCGCGTCCGAGTGAAGACTGCGCGCCACAGAGAACATAGCCTACAACTGACAGCAGCGGCAACAAGCGTTCCTCTTGATTTCAAAAACAAAACATTTCAGCGCTAGATCTCTTATTTAAACGAACTAAATTAATGCTCTGCTTAACAGGATATGTTTTATTCATGTTTAAAACGTTTTATTTTCCGATATATGGTGACTCAAGCACTGATGGATCAAGGAGCGGTCCATCAGTCACCATATCGGAAAACATGGAATGAGTCAGACATAGCCCACAGTACTTCTGACTTATTATGTTTTTTAAAAGAATTTCGTTTTTATAAATTGTATTTAATTTTAATCAAGGATTTTAATCAACAAGTTGACTGATAAATTCTCAGAAAATGGATTTAATACCAATATTTTGAAACGGTGCGTAATCCCCCACCGGGAATTCCGTCCCCCCTCTCACAAAATAGTTCCAACATCCCTGCCCCTGAGTTCCTCCAGCGCCGTTGACACTGATGCCAGTGTCTATTGCCTGTGTGTTGGCTAGGTGCCTTCCATGTTCATGGTTCCTCCTCTGAGTAACCCCCACATGTGTTTTTACACTGTAAGCCTCCTTGAGCATGTGTCTTTCCCTCGGCAAGCCACCTTGCCACTCCTGGAGTTGAAAGTTGCCACCCCACGGGCTGGTTACTCACTCCAGTGTTCCTCCATATGAAGCCCCCCTAACGGGCCATATGTGACCCGCTCTGGCGAAATGAGTCGGAAGTCGCAACGTTCCATTTTAAGATATGGGCCGATTATGTGGAAAAACAATGAAATAAAAAAAAAAAAAAAAATTTGTGCTAATTTCAAAGAACAGACATTCAAAAATAATCTCCCAGAGTTTCGTAGTCCAGATAATTGAGTAAAGGTATTAAAATAACGATTAAAGTTGTCAAAGCTTTAAATTCGCTGAAATAAACATTGCTCTTCTCAACTCCCCTCGTCACCTCTGAGCATTTCCCGGGTATCCCCTAAAACGTTGAACTCACTGGAGGCTTCTAACCTAAGCTGTGTGAGTATATTTATCTGCAAGAAGAATATAGGCTGTAACGATCGCGACACGATCAGATCCACGAACCTGTGTCGCGTTGTGAGAAGACAGAATCACGACACCAACACGTCCCTTCAACTCCCGAAGTTATCCTTCACGTCCAGACCCAATGCTAGCTACCACATCTTTAAATTACTATTAGTATTTTTGAAGTTAACATTATAAAATACGTAGACTTACACCACAAAACTAGTTAAATTATTACTAAATTGTTTAAAATTGGGCAATTTCAGCGTTATGGAGGAGATCCATAATTCCCAGATAATTAAATCTTTTAATAAATTGGCCTATGTGAACCACTGCACAAACCAAAAGTACTCACCGGATGAAGAACGGTTGACTCTCTCCAGAACATAAAATCTTTATTTTATTTTCCGTGTTCGCATTTATTAGGAAAATTTTTCGAACGTGACCGTTCTCTGGAAGCAGCACTAAAACTTTCACAGAGCTTAAACAGAAAGCAAGCACAAAGCCTTTCTTTAAAGTGAATTTCGTTTTAAAATAATTATCTTAATTTAAATCAATGGTTCATCAACCAATTACTAGGATTTAATAAGAAGAAATAAATTGCAGACAATGGATAGGCTAGGTCTAATCACGACGCGGAGACGTGCGGCACGTGAACTGAAGCTTGTCTCATGAACCGAAAGTCAGCGTATAAGGTATCATAGCCTCACAGACATACTGAAATGTCTACTTTGAAACACAACCATTCAAAATGAAAGAAAACAGACTGCTCTCTGCTTATGTGGGCTAATCCGTATGAAAACTGAATTTCTCTCTGACTCCTCTTCAATCTTTCTGATTTTAGAACATTTTTGTAAAAGTGACTTTTTAATTATTTATTCCAAAAAACTTAAACATAAGTTGAGCTTCAGCCTTGTTAAATTGCATTTATGTTAATCAATTTGGTCAAATTAAGCTATATAAAATAAATAGTTTATCCCTTAAAATGCTATGGATTTTGAAAGATATCAACAAAAAAAAAAAAAAAAAAAACGGGCAAAAAAACTTTAAAAGCGATTTTCTCAGGTTTTCAATTGGAAAAAAGGGCAGACGACCAGAATTCAAATGTGTATATCTTTACAACCATTCAAGGTATGACTTTGACCAGGGTATCATTTGAGCTTACAGTGCCCTCTTTCCATTAATGTCAAAATCTCAATTTTTGAATTTGGGTCACTGTGACTCATTTTGCTGGATCAGGTCACATATGTGTATCCCAAAGTCCTCCCTACGGGTAGGCTTTCTGCGGTATATTTCCTCTGAGATATGCTGCCCAGTGTACCTTGGTATTCCTGTGTTAAGTAGGACTCCTTCGTCCGTGCCATTATCACAACAGGGAGATCAGACTTTCGCAGGGCATTGGAAGACAGTTGTGAAGGTGGCATGATTACACGGGGACCCCATTCTCGTCATCCAACGTAACTCAGAGTGACTACGAAAGGGAACGTCTCGGTTACGGATGTAACCCTCGTTCCCTGAGTAGGGAACGGAGACATTACGTCTCCCTGCCACTTCTGCTATATCGCTGGAACAGCCGAGTTCAGTCTTGGCTCCTCAGCGAAGAAACATACCTGCATGTTGCGGTGTCCTCCTTTTTATACCCACGAGGTAAGGTGGAGATATGCTATGCAAAATCCGCAGACCCATGGCATTTTGTTTGCCATTGGCTCATTTTGTAATACTTGAAGTCGATAGGCTTTCTAAGCGAGACCCCATTCTCATCATTCCACCTAACGTCTCCGTTCCCTACTCAGGGAACGAGGGTTACATCTGTAACCGAGACATTTCTGTACTGAACAATTCAACAGATGAAGATCTAAAATGGGACGCAACCCTCCATCCTTTTTTGGAACAATGAAATAACAGCTGTAAAAACCCGACTCTCTGTCGGGTGAGTACACCTGTTCTATAGCTTCCTTCGCTAATAGGGCCTTTACCTCTAGCTCATTACCAGAGCCTGCTTGGGATGTACTACTGTGAGTAACACCCCGTTGTAGCACAGAGGACGAGAACCAAACTGGATTCTGTATCCTTTCTCTACTATCTGCAGGACCCATTGAGATATATTTGGCAGTAGCTTCCAGGCTGCCAGAAAATTTACTAAGGGAACCAGCCTATCGAGAGACAGATCTGTGGCCCGACGCAGTTCGCAAACCTCATCGGGCTCCACTCCCTCACTCCTGTCTAAATCCCCAGCAGGTCAGCCTGGTATGCCTGAAGCACAGCCATAGTGTGAAGGCATGCTCCAGCCTGACCCGCTGCCGTACATGCTTTGCCCACTAAAGTTGATGTTGTCTTTAATGGCTTTGTGGGCAAAGCCGAAGTCTTCAGAGAAGATGCTGGACCGGGTGACAGATTGCTTGCGAGCGTCTGTTCAGCCCGCATAACCATACTCATTCAATCCCCTTATACCTGAATAAATATGCACTTGGGGACTGAACACTCATGACGAGTATGGTTTATTCCAAGATCTGGACAGCTCACTGTGCAGATCAGGGAAAAAAGGAAGGCTTTGTGGTGGAATTGAAATATTTTGCTTGTCTAGTTTGCTTTTAGGACGAGTGTCTCTTTTCTCAGCTGGCCAATCAATTTTGAATTTCTCTACAGCGTGAGTAATTACTTCCACCAGCTCCTCATATGCTGGGGAAAAAGGTGACTAATCTTTTTCCTCCATGTGTGTGCTTACACTGTCGACGTCAAGCACATCTAACTCCTCAGAGCTAGAGCACTGAAGCATCGGGCTCTCTCCCCAGGCAAAAGGAACCACAAAGGCTTCGAGCACAGGATCCTCCTGATAAGGAAGGAGATAAGGACCGGGGACCCGTCTCCAACCCCTCTGAAAGATCCTTTTGCGATCCCCAGGAATGCATTCTTTGTGCTGCCTCGGCAGCAGCGGGTCCTGCACCCTGATGATTGCGAGCCTGGCCAATTTCCTTGAAAAGTGCCAGGCGAGAGCGGAGGAAGCTCCACTCCCAAACAAACTACACAAGGCTTGTGTGTGTCCCCAACCGTTAAATAACGAGGGCAGGGAGAAGCACAGTGTTTGGAAAAAGTTTTTTCGCCATACTTTCCAATATAAATGCAGACAACAGTAAATAAAACTGACAAAGACACAGATCGCTTGGTGAGGCAACAAAAGCTAACGCAGGTTTGCACCAGATGTGCTTTTATCTCTTCCTAGTCATGACGTCACCTGCCCGTGATGCTCATTCTTTCCATTGGACTAGTTGACATAGATGCTTCTGATGCATTCACGCTGGGGATGTTCCCAAAGCGTCATTGACGCATCGCAAGTTCCCTCAAAAGGGTGTTCCTCATTGGTTAATGCAGAAGCTCAAATGTGCTACGTAACACGAGAAAGAACCTCATTGGTTCTTGCTAAAGCTCAAACATGTGAGAATGAACCTCATTATGTTTTGCATAATCTCAAATGTGCCTCACATAAAATGATAATGAACCTCATTGGTTCTTGCAGAAGCTTAAATGTGCTGATAACATGAGAATGAACCTCATTGGTTCTTGCAAAAGCTCAAATGTGCTGCATAACACAAACCTATCTGAATGGAGAAGTTGTGGTGTAGTGTTGGGTTGGCCGGGACCACAAGCAGATGATCACATCACATCCAAGCAGACTCTTGGGTTCTGCTGGCTGATTTCATTCTTCTGTCATTTATTCTTTTCAGCCATTGTGGGCAAATTCATTGATAGATTTCTCTTGCTTAATACCAAGCCGAGAGATTTTCGTGTGGAAAACTTGACCAGCACTGGATCTAGTAAGTCACTGTACGAGTCTCTGTCCATAAAGTTCCCTGCAAACAAATGAATCTTGCTCAATTATGTCATCCACTATGTAGAGCTTTGAAAGGCACATCTCAACTGTGCGCACAATGGAGAGGGACTCAAAGAACAGTGTATTTGAGCCTTACAGGTTCTTTCACACTAGCATTTTATTTGGTGTAAAGGATGAGGGGAGGAATCACACTCGGGTGCAGACCAAGTGTGAAAGTACACTTCCATTACGCCAGAAAGTACGGGAACTACGTTACATAATGTAATTGACTGTGCTGTTTGGTTCTCTCTCTTTCAGATATAGATGAGTGTGTGCGATATCACAGGTGTCAGTTTGGCTGTCAGAATGTTGCGGGTGGTTTCCGCTGCAGCTGTCCACAGGGATACACTCAACACCAGCAGTGGAACCAGTGTGTGGGTTAGTACACCAGTGTGTAATAGTTAATTTTTATACTGTACAAACCGTATATTCTATACCTTAACCCTTAAACTGTGCAACCTAAGCTTACATGTAAATGGGCGTAAAACAGAGATTATTGCATTTAAAGCAAACCAAACTGAAATCTCACTGTGAGACCTTATGTGAAAAATCTGGGAGTCCTTCAGGGGTGTGGTTCCCGAAAGCATTGTTAGCCTACTATGAACATAAGTTTTATTGTTATCAGCAGTTCAACGAGTCTGTTTACCAAAAACATTGTTAAGATGAACATTCGCAAACAGCATCACACAGTTGTGTGTTTGAGTGACAGATCTCGAGCTGTGGTTAGAAGCAGTTTCTTGTTTGCATGACATGTGGACTCAAATCCTCATCTTGAGACAAACAAGCAAGCTGACATTCAGTACAATCTATATCCTTTATTTAGAATACATACAAATGTCATTTACGTATTTTAGTTTGTCAAGAGATTTATAGCACAGTTTTATCAGTGCACATGTGTGAAAGTGCTCTAGTGCGTAAGAACGAGCCTATGATTGAATATCTAATTCACGAGTTCACACTTACATATAATTGAGGAATAAGATTTAATGCGTATTTGGCGTGCTGTCCGGAGGGAGGGCTCTGAGCTCGAATCCAGCCCGAACCCAGAGTACTCCCCCCGTATGTAAGTGATTTTTTAGAAAGAGGAGTGTGGAGAACTAGGAGTGTGGAGAAGGGGTGGAGGAGGGATGCTGCAAACTGTCAATGAATCGAGGTAAGACTGCTGAGTCTATTTGTACCCTCTCATCATTGATTGCTGATTGCTGTCCACTCGTGTTAATTATCTGAACATGCTCCTCCCGAACTTAGTTAATAAAACTTCATATAAAGCAAAATAACTGAGAAAAATTATAAATAGTTCTCAGATGCTATGCCCGTAATTTATAGCAAAACATCTAGCATTAACTCAATCTCAACTTCTTTTAATAAAACGTCTCAGTTACGTATGTAACCCTCGTTCCCTGAGTAGGGAACGGAGATGTTACGTCGGATGACGGAGAATGGAGGTTTGGCATAGAAAGCCAATCCTCTTCGAGTATTAAAAAACGAGCCAATGGCAAAAAAATGCCATGGGTCTGCGGAATTTGCATAGCGCATCTCCGCCTCACCCCAGGAGTATAAAAGGAGGAAGCGGATGCCACCGCAGTATGTCTTCGCTGAGGAGCCAAGACTATACTCGGCAGGGAGACGTAACGTCTCCGTTCCCTACTCAGGGAACGAGGGTTACATGCGTAACCGAGACGTTCCCTTTCGTAGTCACTCCGAGTTACGTCGGATGACGAAGAATGGGGGTCCCCTGTGTAATCACGCCACCTTCACAGCTGTCTTCCAGTGCCCTGCGCAAGTCAGACCCCTGACGCACTTAACTTACTGACGAGGAGTCCTACTTGACACAGGAATACCAAGGTACACTGGGGAGCATATCCCAGAGAAAATATGCCGCAGTACGCCTACCCGTGGGGAGGACTTAGGAATACACATACGGCCCAGGGGGCTTCGTATGGAGGAACACTGGAGTCACCAACCCGTAGGGTGGCTAGAATCTTAACTCCAGGGGTGGCAAGGTGGCTTGCCGAGGGAAGACACATGCTCCGAGAGGCTTACAGTGGAAATACACATGTGGAGGTTACTATCAGGAACCATGCACACGGAGGCACCTAACCGACGTCCAAGCAAGACACTGGCGTCAGCATCAACAGTGCTGGAGGAACTCAGGGCTTCCGTAGAAGGCTAAGCTGAGAAAAATCGCTCTTATCCAGTCGGTGGAGTGGAATGGCGAGCAAGCGAAGACACCTGAACGGGTCCAGTACTGGCCGGGTGAGCGAATACAAGAGAGGACATGGGCTCCACTCGGAGATTATAGAATCTAGCGAATGTGTTGGGTGTCGCCCAGCCTGCAGCTCTGCAGATGTCTGCTAGCGAGGCGCCATGCGCTAGAGCCCAAGAGGAAGCCACACTCCGGGTGGAGTGAGCTGTCACACCAAGGGGGCACGGACGACCTTGCTGCTGGTAAGCCAAAGCAATGGTGTCCACTATCCAGTGAGGCAACCTTTGCTTTGAGAGAGCCCTTCCCTTCTGGCTCCCACCATAACAGACAAAAAGCTGGTCTGAGGTCCTGAAACACTGCGTTCTGTCTACGTAAGCACAGAGGGCGCGTACTGGACAGAGCAGTGCCAAGGCTGGGTCTGCCTCCTCCAGGGGCAGCGCTTGCAGGTTCACTACCTGGTCCCGGAAAGGAGTGGTAGGAACCTTGGGCACATATCTAGGCGGGGGTCTCAGGATCACGTGAGAGTAACCCGGCCCGAATTCCAGGCACGCTTCGTCAACGGAAAATGCGTGCAGGTCCCCTACCCTCTTGATGGAGGCCAGTGCAACCAGGAGCGCTGTCTTAAGCGACAGGAACTTAATCTCGACTGATTGCATAGGCTCAAAGGGAGGCCTCTGCAGGGCGCTTAAAACCACTGAGAGGTCCCAAGAGGGTACAAGAGGAGGGCGAGGAGGATACAGTCTCCTCGCTCCTCTCAGGAACCTGATGATCAGGTCGTGCTTCCCCAGAGACTTACCTTCAACTGCTTCGTGATATGCGGCAATGGCAGCCACATGCACCTTCAGGGTGGAGGGAGACAGGCTTTGCTCCAGCCCATCTTGCAAGACACTTATCGAGCATCTCCGGGGGTCTTCTCGGCGAGAAGAACACCAGTTGACAAAGAGGTTCCACTTCAACGCATAGACGTGTCTCGTGGACGACGCTCTAGCGGAAGTGATAGTAGCCGCCACTGCAGGTGGCAGGGTACTTAAACCTGCCTCGACCCATCCAGGAGCCAAACATGTAGCCTCCAGAGATTGGGTCTAGGGTTGCCACATGGTGCCCTGTCCCTGAGAAAGGAGGTCCTTCCTTAGAGGAATTGGCCAAGGAGGTGCTGTCGTGAGGAGTATCAGTTCGGAGAACCAGGTCTTGGTGGGCCAGTATGGGGCGACCAAAATGACCTGCTCCTCGTCCTCCTTGATCTTGCACAGGGTACGTGCGAGAAGGCTCACTGGGGGAAACGCATATTTGCGTGGGCCCTGCGGCCAGCTGTGCGCCAGTGCGTCTGTGTCGAGCGTGCCCTCGGTCAGAGAGTAATACAGGGCGCAATGGGCTGAGTCGTGGGAGGCAAACAGATCTATCTGTGCGTCCCCGAACTGGTCCCATATCAGCTGGACCGACTGAGGATGGAGTTGCCATTCGCCAGAGACTGGACGGAGCCGTGACAGCTCATCAGCTGCACAGTTCCGAAATCCTGGAATGTGTATAGCACGAAGGGACCTCAGGTGCTTCTTTTTTTTCTTTTTTTCTTTTTTTATTAAGGAATCAATATAAAAAAAGATTACAAGTAAACAAACATAACAGTAAGAAAAACAAACAAACAAACAAACAAACAAATGAACATACAAACAAACAAAATAATAATACAAGAGGAGAAAAGTGAGCCAACGTATACAAATATACAATCAAAATCGACAGATGGCAATACGGATGCATCTATATTTCTCTTACCTATACGTAAAAACCCATACACGTGCATACATATTCATACACACATACCTGCATGTATACACACATACCCATATATCCATACATACATACATATATAATTAATAATAATAATAATAAAATAATAATTCGTTACATTTATATAGCGCTTTTCTGGACACTCAAAGCGCTTCACATAGAAGGGGGGGATCTCCTCAACCACCACCAATGTGCAGCATCCACCTGGATGATGCGACGGCAGCCATATTGCGCCAGAACGCTCACCACACACCAGCTTACTGGTGGAGAGGAGACAGTGATGAAGCCAATTGGTGTATATGGGGATGATTAGGAGGCCATGATGGACAGAGGCCACTGGGCAAATTTGGCCAGGATGCCGGGGTTACACCCCTACTCTTTCGAAAGACATCCTGGGATTTTTTATGACCACAGAGAGTCAAGACCTCGGTTTAACGTCTCATCCGAAGGACGGTGCTCTTTTTGACAGTATAGTGTCCCCATCACTTTACTGGGGCGTTAGGACCCACACAGACCACAGGGTGAGCACCCCCTGCTGGCCTCACTAACACCTCTACCAGCAGCAACCTGGCTTTCTCAGAAGGTCTCCCATCCAGGTACTAACCAGGCTCAGCCCTGCTTAGCTTTAATGGGCAACCAGTCTTGGGCTACGGGGTGATATGGCTGCTGGCTCAAATACATACATACATATACATATACATAGACATACATTCATATATATACATACATACATGCATGCATCCACATACACAAATATATACATACATACCTACATATACACACACATACCCTCATACACATGCACACAAAAAAATAAATAAATGAAAAAAAATAAAAATAAATAAATAAAAATAAATAAATAAAGGGGGGTATAAAAATAAATAAATAAATAAAATAAAATAAAAAAGGTACAAAGAATATAAAAAAACAAAAAAAAAACAAAGGGGAAGAAAAATAGAAATTAAAAATAGGGAGGATGAAGAGTTAAAATGGCTATTGCATATTGATTTCGCTTGAGTTTGCAGTTGCACCTTACTCTCCTGGATGTTTTTTTTTTTTTAACACCAACGCACAATGGCTGGACCTTCCGGATCATTTGTGCATGACCCGGCTGCGTCTCTGCCTGCACATGGTTAAGACTGTAAGACTGAAGTGTCTGAGAGGAGTTTACCAAACCACATTGGCCGGACCTTCCGGATCACTGGAACATGATCCGGTCGTGTCTCTGCCCGTGCTTGGATATAGTCCAATTATTATTGTTGTTATTACTTTTAAATGACCACTGGTTGTAGTCTTGAGTTATGCATTTTTAGCCAGGTGTCATGTTTTTTGTTTTTTTTCCCCCATCCTTTCTTATTCTCATGACTTTGTCGAGGGGAGGGAAGGAAAAAAAATTAAAGAGGAGAATAGAGAAGAAAAAATGGGGAAAAAAATAAATAAAAATAAATAAAAGAGAAAAAAAAAGGCATGTGTGGATCATGCCTTAAAAGACCTTCACACAAATCATACCTCAATAATTAAATGTCATTCAAAATAAATACGATATACATAGGCCCACGAACATATACATAATGAAGCCTAGACATATATACCGACGTTCATACGCATAACATCACTTACACCCACCTACAGACCTTAGGAAACATAATAATAGAAAGATTTAAATACATAATAAGAAGAATATTTAGAAGCATAATAAGAGATATTAACATAAATTATATTATTAGGCCTACGCACACGCCCTACACATACGCGATGTATTAACTAATACAATGCAAGATTAAAATGCAGAACAATACCACGAGTATGTCAGATGTCTTTAACCCAACTACCATATGCATTCCATGCTATATTAACTCAAATTTAAAGTATATTCATTGGGTATTCGATAGTATTAATATGCATGGTATGCGTCTCATATATTTAACATAGGTAACTGGTGAGGCTCTAATTCACCTATCAGGGCACATTAATGTTTAACGATTCTGAAATGGAACCAAACATTTGTTTGAATTTAGTTAATTTGTGTTTAAGGGTCGCCGTCTGTTTTTCTTTAGTAATATGATCTGTTAAAAAGTGCTGCCATTGAGTAATACTGATTTTGCTTTTATTTTTCCAGTTAATTAGGACAATTTTCTTGGCGATAACTAGAGACAGAAGTAAGGGTGATGCATGTACCAGTGGAGGGTTTACCTCAGGTGCTTCTGACTCCATAAGATGAGGTGTCGTGCGAGTTGCGACATATGGCGAGAGCGTAGACCCCCCTGGTGGTTGATGTACGCTACTGTCCTGGTATTGTCTGAACGGACTAGTACGTGTTGACCCCTGAGCAACGCACGGAACCGGTGCAGGGCAAGGCGTACTGCCAGCAACTCGAGGCAATTGACATGCATAAGGCGCTGGGGTCCTGTCCAGGAGCCCGCGGCTGCATGCCCATTGCACATGGCACCCCAACCCGCGGCAGAGGCATCCGTGGAGACAACAACATGCCTGGAAACTCGCTCTGGAACACCGGCCCGTAGAAAGCTGAGGTTCCTCCACGGGGTGAAGGTCTGACGGCAGGTCGAAGTCACTGGAACTCTGAGCGTACCGTGATGCCATGCCCACCTCGGGACTCGATCGCGAAGCCACAGCTGAAGCGGTCTCATATGAAGCAATCCGAGTGGCGTTGTCGCGGCTGCGGATACCATATGCCCCAGGAGCCTCTGAAAAAGTTTCAGTGGGACCGCACTCTTGCCCTCGAACTGTCGAAGACAAGTCAGCAGTGAGTGTGCGCGCTCGCTCGTAAGCTGCGCGGACATGGCGACCGAGTCTATCTCCATACCGAGAAAAGAGATCCTCTGCACGAGGCAAAGTTTGCTCTTCTCCCAGTTGACCCGAAGGCCCAGACGGGCTAGGTGCCGGAGCACAAGGTATCTGTGTTCGCAGACCTGATTTCGAGAGTGTGCTAGGATTAGCCAGTCGTCGAGATAATTCAGGACGCGAACCCCTTGTTCGCGAAGGGGAACAAGGGCCGCCTCGACAATCTTCGTAAAGACGCGAGGGGACAGGGCCAACCCGAATAGGAGAACCGCATACTGATATGCCTTCCCCTCGAAAGCAAATCGAAGAAACGGTCTGTGTCAAGGTAAAATGGAGACATGAAAGTAGGCGTCCTTCAGATCTATCGCTGCAAACCAATCCCGGGGCCGAACACATTCGAAAATGCGTTTGGCCGTGAGCATCTTGAACGGCAGCCGGTGAAGGGTGCGGTTCAAAACGCGCAGGTCCAGGATCGGTCGTAACCCACCGGTTTTCTAGGGGACAATGAAGTAGGGGCTGTAAAACCCTCACTTCATCTCGGCTGGAGGGACGGCCTCGATTGCACCCTTCGCCAGCAGGGTGGCAACCTCCGCTCTCATGATCGGGGCATTGCCACTGACCACCGTAAAGCGGACTCCCCTGAAGCGGGAAGGAGACCGTGCGAACTGAATCGCATAGCCGAGCCTGATAGTTCGGGCGACCCAACAGGACAGATTGGGGAGCTCTAACCAAGCCCCCAAAAACTGATCCAATCATCCGAGCTACAGGCGTCCCCCCGGAGGGGCAGCGGGGCGGAGAGATCGGCACAGGCGAGGGTAGCATAGTGACCCTGCGCGTGTGCGTCAAGCTCTGCGCCCTGACAGAGGAGACCAGGGAAGGACCAGCGTTGATTTTACAACCTGATTAACATGCTATCAATTGTGAGTCTTTGTGAAAATTGTATTTTTTTTATAATTTTGATGTTTACCCTCTAACAGTCTGTACTTGGGTATCCGCTCCTAAACTTTGGAACAGCTTGCCAAATCAAATCAGAACTGACCTGAATTTTTAAATCAAAGTTAAAACGTTTGTATTGGATCTTTTCTAAAATCTGTGATGCTTTACTGTTCTTCTGAACTGCAGATGACAATGAGTGCTTGAATCCGGGCAACTGTGGCTCAGCTTCCTGTTTCAACACGCTGGGCAGCTTTAAGTGTGGCTGTCCATCTGGCTTCACGTTTGAGCCTGTGTCCATGAGCTGTGAAGACGTGGACGAGTGCGTGTCTTCCACGAGCCCCTGCAGATACGCCTGCTCAAACACACAGGGGGGTTCATGTGCGGATGTCCCGCAGGATATTACAGAGCAGGACAGGGGTGAGTCTGCACCAAATACTGTTACACTTCATCATATTAGCGCTCAAACTACAGTCAAGTGGAATATTTACATAGCGAAAATAGTGTATAGTGGACAAGTAATAGGGATTTCATTATAATATTATAAATGTTTTTGTTTTTTTACTAGCAATTTTGGGCACATCTAATGAAACCTGCTCAACATGGCTGGATTTTAAAAGTGAAGTTTTTTTATTATACTTCTCTTTATTTCATGTTTTTTACTGATTGATTATTATACTATTTTGTGTAATACAATAATAAAAATACTATATTACAGTAATGAGAATCATCATTGATGATTATGGGATTAAAAAAATGTTCGGATGGATTACAAGAACTAGGTTTTTTATTACAGTATTGAAACACAAGAAAGAAAATTGTTATGAAAATAAAACATTTAAATGGTGCTTGATCCTTTAGTTTCTTACCATGTTTGTTACATAGGCCTATTATTTATTATTTTTCTCCCTATCAAAGCAGCCTTTCTCTTTAATTGTCAAATCTGGCATTGTATATTATGAATATTGTTGGCTCTTTGATAATTGGCTATTGTTCCTCTTTTTTTAAATTGCATTGGACAAAAGTGTCTGCTAAATGTGAATGACATGGGTAGAAACACATGTAGCCAGCATTCTGTGTTCAGTTATTGGTCTTATAAATGGATCTTTCTCATCAGTGGGATTAAACGAGTGTGTTCCTGCAGGCACTGTGTATCTGCTGCTGGTTTTGGAGGTGGTGACCAGAAGAATAAAACAATCTTTCTCCTGAAACCTGCTATGGCTGCAAAACCAATGGACACCAGAAGAAAAGTGTCAGGAGAAGACACATTTCAAACTTCACACAGGTAAGAAAAGAGAAATAAAAATCCAGAGCTATTTCTTAAAGGGGTATATTCTCCAAAAAATTACAATTCTGTCATTAATTACTCACCCTCATGTCGTTCCAAACCCGGTACTCTGTGTAAACCACAAAAACACGAATCCCTGAAGACGATGATGTCATGCACATGCGTATTACGTGTTTAGTCTATATTGTGTCTACTGGCCTGGCAGCAGAATAGAGTGTTTTCAATCGTTTCACGGATCCATGTGAATGGGGACCGTTTTGAGAATGGTGTCATCTGTACACGAAAAACAAAGGTAAAACCTCTCCGTTCTAAGCATATCGTTGTCGTGTAAATGTACCCTGAGTCTCATTCCTCTTTGAAATTAATGTTGCACGTGGATGTCCGTTCACTGAACCTCACAAAATATCTGCTGTTCCTACAGGTAAGCAGTTAGTCTTGCCAGCGTGGACGTCGATCAACCACTGAAGTTACTTCTCAAGCGTTCACAACTCAAGCCCAGAGCAGCCGTACTGGAACTGGTGCCTGCAGTCCGATCCCTCGTCCAGCGCCAGACCTACTCCATCACAGCCGGAAACCAGGACGGGCTCTTCCAGATCAGACAGCGGGCGGGGGTCAGTTACCTGCACCGCACACACAGGAACTCTTCAAGGACACACTACACCCTGCAGATCAGAAGTTCTGAAGACCCCAAGGGACCTGCTCCAGCCCTGCTCATCATACTCCACATCACACTCCAGTAGAGGAGCGGTTCTGATGACCCCAATGACCCCAAACGACCCGCTTTATCCCTGATCATCACACTCCAGTAGAGGAGCGGTTTTGATGACCTCGAGCGACCCGCTCCAGCCCTGCTCGTCACAGTCCAGTAGAGGAGCGGTTCTGAAGACCCCGAGCGACCCGCTCCACATCACACTCCAGTAGAGGAGCGGTTCTGATGACCAGCACGTCATCGCAGAAGGTCACTGCTCTCCAACATGCCCACGGTGATTATGTCTGAATACTTAAAGACTCGCACACAAGCTGCCATACACACCATAAACACCATACATTACATAGAGCTAATAATACTTTCTTTCACTATACCCTTTTTTTCTTTTTATTAAATAAAACGGGTTTTTTAAGCCTTTCAAAATGTTCAACCTGAGATGCTTTGAGGAAAATTGTGTACAATGGTGATGTTAACATTTTATGTGAGCATATGCAGTCTTGTGCAACTTGACAGCCTAGTTGGGGACATCTTTTCCATTTTTAAAATGTAAATGCATGGAAAGCCTGTTTTTAACTGGACCTCTATTCCCCAATTCTCCCCAATTACCTGCATTTCCAGCCCTGATTCTCTCTCTCTCTCTCTCAAAAGTTCATTCTTCTGACTGCAGATCATTGTGCTATTATTTATAGTTAAACAAAACATGTTACAAAGCAGATTACACTGTAAATTCTACTGGGTGTAGATTGTCCAAACAGTAAATAAACCTGTTAACCCTCTGGGCTTACAGAATGACCGAAAACTGTTACATTTTGAAATGTTTAATTTTTTTGCTTGATCGGATCGGGCTGAAACTTGGTGACTTTTGTTGTATTACCTATATGAACACACAAAAAAATCAAGGAGATGATTCTGATTTGTTAAAGGGTCGTAAAAAAAAAAGTCACACTTAGCTTCCTCCCGGTCAAAAATGACCGACATAGGAAATGAATGGGAAATATGAAAAAATAGGAAAACTCAGAGAAACTTTTGGTGGTACAAGCTACAGATCAGCAACTGTGCAGAAAAAAAGTGTACAGCAATGAAGGGGTGACACTCTAGTCTAGAACATCAAGAGTGCAAATAAGACCACCCCCCCCCCACACACACACACACACGCACGCACACAAACACACACACATACACAGATAAACTGGCAAGACTGCACCAGCAAATTTGTAGAATATGAAAAATAAAATCAATAAATGAGAAAAAAAATTCTTGCTCAAATGCGCACTCACACACACACACACGCACACAGACATGAGAAATCATGTCTAAACCAACAAAAAGAATCAAAAAGCCTTTCTATGTATTTGAATAGGAAGCTATAGGCAGCCTACAGGCTGTACAGGACATTGCACACATGTAACTATTTTTTAAAGCAACTAGGTGGCGCTCTTCTACTTGAATTATTTTTTTTTATTAGCTGACACTCTATTTTGATGTGAAATGTTGTATTTATTGAAAAAAAAATAAAAAACAATATAAAATAAAAATATGTATATTAATTCTAATGGAAAAAATAGCTCATAAAAATTATATAATTAATGCAAAGTATCATGAAAAATTCGAAATAATAATCATAAAATATTATAGAACAAAATATATATTTGAATGGTTATCCTGGGAAGAAGTAAAGTAAAATTTTAAGGCTTCGTCCGTTTTTGACCGGGAGGAAGCTAAGTGTAACCCATTTACGAAGAAGCCCAGAGGGTTAAACTGTATGTCTTGCCTCATTAACTCCTAAAGCACCTGTCTGTCCGTGGGTACAAGTATCACTGCCACCATTTAACGATGCTTATAAAAGACAGCGTTTCAGACTGAGCTTCAGTTAACCGAGTGCCACAAGATCGTTCTGAGAGCCTCAGCTGAATCATTGCTCAACCAGCTCCTGAATCACAAATATGAATATGGTGTCCGTGTGGCGGTCAGACAAACTGTCCAGTGTTGAACACAAAGGTATGGGCCGATAGCAAGGTCGTCTCTGAGGTCAAGAAAGATAATTTCGGACCCAATGGTGAAAGAGAAGTTTCTCTATTTAAAGGCATCAACACAATAACAACTGATTATCATTTGTTTATTTTTATATATTGCAATAAAGATGTACAAAGCATCAATACCCTTAACCGTTAAAATGTTAGAAAAAAGCATGTGACAAACAGCAGTACAGTATATCAAAACATTACTGTTCCAGCACGATCACTCAGAACCACCCTCATGTTTAGCAGGAAACTCAAACCATCGGTCAACAGAGCATTTCATTAAAAGGCATATAAAAGATAGAAATGTGACCAAACATTGAAAAAGAAAAAGATTGTGCAGACTAAAAAAAAACAAACATCTTAAAAACTACTGTAACATAAGAGAAACAAAAAACAACCTGTAATAAATAATTTCACCATATTAATTTGTTATTACTCCACTCCTTTGATTAATCTGGTTAGGTTAAAAGATATTTACAAGTTAGTAAGGAAGTATAGTGTGAACTAGAGCTGGAACTCGTTGACCTTGATGTGTTAACTCATTTTCACACGATAAGCTACTGAGAAATCTTGAGACAGACTTTGGCAACACATTCTGCAGGACGAGAGATGCTGTGACACGCCACCGTCTCCATCTCCAGAGAACCAGCCGGCCGCTGAGGCACTTGTAGAGCACCTCGTGGTGTGGACCCTACAGCAGCAGCTAATGCACTTCTACATTGCTGAGAAACACACACGCTTTCTTTTCTAGATCTACATATAATACACAAGTGTTCTAATTGTTGAAGTGAACAGGTAGGAGTTGAACTGGTGAATTTGTCGTACGTCGGTGTGTATGTACAGCACTCGTTCACCCGAACAAACGACACATTTTCAACAGGTGAGATTGTACCATCAGCTTAACCAACTTCACCCACTTCAAATGAAAACACATGCGGTGCGCACACACATTTCACTTTTAAATATTCGCTTATATTGAGATCTATAAATGTGAATATATTCGTCACATGGATTATTTCTCAGGTAAAATGGCAGGGCTCTGAATCGCTTGAATGTAACACACACAGAGCTGCAACAAACTGCGCCTGCAAACTATTAGTGTTGGGAACCAGATTCAAAGTGTGACCAAACCAAAGACACTCTATATGACACTAAACTGACCAACGCTTCAGTTACGGACCGCTCTAAATTAAGGCATGATGGGCCATACATCAAACATCTTGTCACATCCCAGCATTCAATCACAAAAACCAACCGGACGAACAGATAACATTCAGAACAGGACAGACTAAATCCTGGACGTCAGACGTCTCCAACATTAAAGATGAACCCGGCTCTCGATCCTGAGTTTAGATTACAATATTTCAACGAGTCGCACGCAGTCCACCTGCATAGAGGAACGAATCAGCTTCATTCAGCGCAGGAAACATGCTGTCCGTGAGAGAGGAAGATGGTGCTTTAGCACGGTACTAACGTACAATTCCAGACGGCTTTATAAAACTAGGAAAGTGGAAAGATGGAGAGCTTTCCTAGACGGCCAGGATTACATTCTCGTTCAGGCATTAGTCCATCTGTCATCTATAATCTACAGCTAGCCAGTGTGGCTGAAGACGACGACGAGTAAAAACTACAATCCTTACTTCATCTGTTAAGGCAAAGGTCTTCTGTGACTCCAGGGCTTTGCTTCTTTTGGTTCATTGTTGGTTTGAAAGGTTCCTTCAGACAGCACTCATCCATCAGCCTCTCTTCGTCAAACCAAAAACTGTTCAACTGTACACAAGGGAAAACTAATATAGTTTTGTTAAAGTTCTGACTTTTTACATAAGACTACGTGAAAGATGATTGTAAAAATCACCCGTAGTTCAGGTCTATCAATGGAGAACATGGAGGAGCTAACACCACAACTCATTCAATGCTTAAAGGAAGACGTAAAACTTTGAAGAAAAAAACAACAGAAGAATAATAAAAAAAAAAAAAAAAAACGGACTACAAAAAAAGCCAGAAAGTATTTTCTAATGCTGCCCAGTGGAGACCTCAGTCCACTCGTGTCCAAGCGTGATCAAATCAAGGAAGATTTACATTTACAACCCAATAAACAGCCTAAAATCTAGATCATAAATCACCAGTCAGGGAAAAATGTAAGTATGTAATAAGATCACACAGGAAGGCACATCCACAAGGCTAGAAAAGTGTTGCACAGAACCGATTTTTTCTTCAAAGTGAGAAAATAAGAAATCAGGTGATTATTGCTTTATCAAGAGCAAATTAAAAAGTACGAAAAAGGAAAAATAAATCCACAACTCAGAAAGTTGTGACAGTCATAGTAATGATAACAATGATAACAACAATCAGTGTAACATGTGCTCAGAAACGGTGAGCTGAAGACAGTGGACACCAGTAGAGAGAGCTGCCCTGGTGTCCGCTTCGTTGAGGAGCGTCTGTCGTCATCATCATCATCATCAGATGTGCTCTGTGTGTGTGTGTGTGTGTGTGTCTGTGAGCTCTCCTGTGGGCGTAGAGGAGAGAGCCACTCTGGTGTCCGCTTCGGTGAGGAGCGTCTGTCGTCATCATAAGATGTGTTGTACTAGTGTGTGTGTGTTTGTGTGTGTGTTTGTGCGCTCTACGAGTAGAAGGTGAGGACGCTCTGGTGGTTCCCGCGCACTAACAGGATGGGCGGCAGGTCTTTAGAGAGTGTGTCCAGCCAGGCCATATACAGAGCGCTGGACACGGCTCCTTTCCTGGCCAGCGGCATGCTCCTGTCAGACACACACAAACATTAGTGCTGCTGGAAAATAACGAAAGGAACTCACTCAAAAAACATGATCATGACAATGGCTTCATGTTCTCCTGCATTTTCAGCTGTTTTGGAGACACTACAGTAGCAAGAAGCAAGCAACTTTATTTATATAGCACATTTTTTAAACAAAGGACGTTGCCCCAAAAGTGCTTTACAGAATAATAACATGAAAGTCATACAACAAAACAGACTACAAATAAGTAAGTATTCAAATAAGTAAGTATTTAAATAAGACTTAAAAGTTGTAATCGATGGAGCTGACCTCACATGGAATGGGAGACTATTCCAAAGTTTGGGACCTACCACAGAGAAAGCACGATTTCCTTTTGATTTTAAATTACAACGAGGTACCTTTAAAAGTCGTAGACCGGAGGACCTGAGAACTCGAAAAGGAGAGTAAGGAACTATATGATCGCTGATATACTGGGGAGCAAGGCCTGACAATGCCTTGTAAACAAACAAGAGTATTTTAAAATAAATCCTAAATTTGACCAGAAGCCAATGTAGGGATTGCAGTACCGGAGTAATATGTTCTCTCTTTCGCATCCCCGTCAAAAGTCTTGCAGCTGCATTCTGCACTAACTGTAGTCTGGGGGAGACCGATATATATAGAGAATTGCAGTAGTCAAGCTAAAATGTAATAAACGAACTACAATTTCTAAATCCTCACTAGATAAAAAAATGCTTTACTTTAGCAATTGATCTCAGGTTAAAAAAGCTTCCTTTGACAACAGCACTAAACTGTTTCTCAAAGTTAAGTGATGAGTCCATGATTACTCCTAAACTCTTTACATGATTCTCAGTCTTCAGGGATAAAGAACCCAAATGGATCAGGAATGCAAGATGAGACCGCCTACAATCAAAACCTCACTTTTACTCTCAGTTAATTGGAGAAAACAGCTAGATAGCCAGAGTTTAATGTCACTGTAACATCCTGTGGTTTGTCCAACGAACAGGTTTTATCTAGCCTCACAGGAAAGTAAAATCGTCTGCATAGCAATGATATGAAATGCTATACTTTCGAAAAACACTGCTTAAAGAAAACATGTAGAGCCGCGAAAACAACAACGGCCCAAAATCGACCCCTGATGGACACCACAAACTAAAGGGGCCAATGTGGAAGAGAAGTCTCCCAGATTCACAGCAACTGTCCTGCCTTTTAAATATGAAGCAAACCACTGAAGAGCTATACCCTGCACACCAACCCAACACTCCAGACGATTGAAAAGAATTTCATGATCTATTGTATCGAAGGCAGCGCTCAGATCCAATAAAACCAGAACAACATGCGAGTCCAACGATAATAATACTGTACATCATTAGTGACCTTGACAGTGCCGATTCTGTACTATGAGAGGTCCTAAAGCCTGACTGGAATGCATCTAAAATATTATAAGTATTCAGATATGAATATTACTGAATATTTATATATAACTATCACATTCAGTATGTGACTCTGATTGTTTACTGACATTGTCAAACAGATTCCAGGACTTGAGGACTTTAAGCACTACTTTCTTGGTTTTCAAGGACCACAATGAGATCACACTTATCAAACAATATCTTTAGGATTTTTAAAAAAAACTCAAATTACAGATAGAAGGTATCTAGAATACAACTTGCAACGCATTTAATAATATACATTAAGTAAAAAGTTTATAATGGCTATTTTATTGTTCTATAAATAATATTTGAATGATAAAGTTGGCATACTTCGTATCAAGAAAAGGTCTGATGGGGTTTTATCAGATGGGCTGCAGTGTTCATTTAGCATGAAAAGATTGTATTTGTGTGGGGTTTTTTTTTTTAAATGAATTTTCATATATATTATATTTAAATAAGTCAACCACTTTTCAAGTACCTCTTCATAAATATGGCTGTTTTCTATAGAAGCTTGTTTCCGCCACTGAATAAAAAAATATAATAAATAATTGTGACTTTTTATCTCACAATTCGGACTTTTTTTCCTCACAATTGCGAGTTTATATCTCACAATTCTGACTTTATTTCTCTGAATTGCGTGATATAAAGTCGCAATTGCGAGTTATAAAGTCAGAATTGTGTGTTATAAAGTCAGAATTGCGAGATATAAAGTCAGAATTGTGTGATATAAAGTCGCAATTCTGAGAAAAAAAAAGACAGAAGTGTTACTTTTTTTCTCACAATTGCGAGTTTACATCTCGCAATTCTGACTTTATAACACATAATTGCGAGTTTATATGTCGAAATTCTGACATCTTTTCTCAGAATTGTGAGATATAAACTCGCAATTGCGACTTATTAGGCCAATTCTAAGGGGGAAAAAAAGACTAACTTTTTTCCCCCTCAGAATAGTTTAAATCTCACAATTCTGACTTTATATCATGCATTTCTGACTTTATAACACGCAATTGCGACTTTATATTTAGCAATTCTGACTTTATAACTCGCAATTCTGACTTCATATCTCGCAATTCTGACTTTATATCTTGCAATTCTGACTTTATAACTCACAATTCTGACTTCATATCTCGCAATTCTGACTTTATATCACGCAATTCTGACTTTATATCTCGCAATTGCGACTTTATATCACGCAATTCTGACTTTATATCTCACAATTCTGACTTTCCATCTCGCAATTCTGAGAAATAATGTCAGAATTGCGAGAAGTAAAATCACAATTGTGAGAAAAAAAGTCAGAATTGTGAGATAAAAAGTCACAATTACCTTTTATATTTTTCATTCAGTGGCGGAAACAAGCTTCCATAGTTTTCAAGGGTTTTTCAGGACTTAAAATTCAAAAAGTCATATTCAAGCAGCGTGAAGCTATAACTACTTGAAGTACTTTAATCTGGTTAAATCACTACGCCAGTATAGGGTCAGGTTTGTAACTTACATGACTATGAGGTTGGCTGTGCTGGAGTGCTCCTTCAACAGCTCGTTCAGCCGGATCTGACGGTTACTCTGAGGAAACACAAATCATTTCACAGGAAGACTGAAGTTACTGTATATGTTAAAGAAAACACACTTCAAGGAAACAAATGCACACCATCTTTTCACCTCACTATTCTATTTAAAGGAGAACTCCGGCGAACAATAACCCTTTGGTCTAATCAAATATCAGTACCTACCTAGTCAATCGTTCTCTGAGATTTGTTTTCATGATAATGGAATGTAAAGAGTTTTATCTCTAAAAACTGTTTAGCGCATAATGCTAGTAATGGGGGCATTGACTAAGTAAAAAGAAATCGCTAGTTTATACCACTAACAAGGCTCAAAATGGCCCCACACTAACGCATTTACATAATGAGGCTCCATACATGCAAAATGAAGCATCGAGAACTTTGTAAGTGTACAGACCGTTTAATAAGAAGATACTTTATGAAGAAAGTACACTTCGCGTATACAGACAGGAGACATCTTAGGAAATAGTCTCGATAAGTCAAACCACGAACGTCGTGCTGAGTGAGCTGAATTTATCGAGACTATTTCCTAATAGTTCCTGTCTGTATACGCGAAGTGGACTGTCTTCATAAAGTATCTTCTTATTAAACGGTCTGTACACTTACAAAGTTCTCAATGCTTCGTTTTGCATGTATTGACCCTCACTATGTTACTGCGTTAGTGTGGGGCTATTTTGAGCCTTGTTAGTAGTATAAACTAGCGATTTCTTTTTACTTAGTCAATGCCCCGTTGATGCCCCGTACAAGCGTTATATTCCATTCGATTATCATGAAAACAAATCTCAGAGAACGATTGACTAGGTACCAATGTTTTATTAGACCAAAGGTTCATTATTCGCCGGAGTTCTCCTTTAATTTACTTTAGCAGGAAAACAACATTTGAGACACACAAAGCACCCATACATCCATTCCCTGATCTCAGATGGGTCGAGGACCAAGAGAAGCACAGACACAGTTCTCAGCATTAGTGAACACACAAATGCTAAAGTGGACTAAAAAGAGGAATAAAAAAATTGTCCTTGTGAATGAATAATGTATCATAAATAAATAAATGTTCTTTTAATGCAGGGGTCATAAGTCAGGACAGTCAGGACACCCCTGTGTTAAATCCCCAGAGAAGCGCAGATTCATGTTTAAAGGGCAGTTATTTCATGATCCAGGTGCATCTTGATAAAGTTCCCTTGGCCTCTGGCTATTATCTATTATCCATTAATAGTGGATACTTTCATGCGCTTTCGTGTCCAAGTGTCTGCTATCAGACCTGTTGAAGTGCAGTTTCTGTTCATGTGTGCTGTGTGTGTGTTGTTAACCCTATATAGCCTACCCTTCATACAGTTAGGATGATACACATGCATTAAAATGTGATATTGTCCGCACACCACTTGCATTTCGTTTGGTCACACACCACATGGTGTCACTGTGGCCTCAAAACTTCAACACTGACACTGAGGTTGATTGCTGATCAGTTAAAACACGCCCCCTCATTAGCATACGGAGAAAGAAATGTATAAATAAATAAATGTATAAATAAATAACTGTGGAAATAAATAAACAAGTGTAGAAATAAATGTGAAAATAAATAAATGTAGAATATAAATATATAGAAATAAATAAATGTACAAATAAAAAAAATAAATAAATGTGTGAAAAATACAATTTACATTAATAAGGAAATAAAAGTATAAATATTGATTTTTGTACTTTTTTACATTTCTTTGTATATTTATTCATATATGTATTTGTACTTTTTTTACATTTCTTTGTATATTTATTCATTTATGTATTCGTTCTTTTTTACATTTCTTCGTATATTTATTTATTTATTCTTAATTAAGTCAGCTTTGGCAGTCCATAAGCGCGGGCGGTAATGCACTCACTCTGTGTGAGCGGGTTGCGGGAATAAAATGATTTGCGGGACTCCCACAAACTAGAAATATCTATGAATAAAACCGAATAGATTTTATTCAGCTGTTGCAGAAAAGCAACAAGAACAACATTTACAGGCCAGCGTTGCTATTCATAATATGTTTGCAGTGTTGAGCGATGTACTGTCAGCTATTTAGGAATTATTATGGGAGCACACTTTGCGCGCATTCATTCATGTCAGACCATGCACGCAGTAGCCTGCTTGCTTTTATGTTAAATAAACAGTGTTTTATGTGTTAATGCTTTAATAAAAAATTATTTATTATAAAGGTAGGGTCAGGTTTTGTTTACATCCATTTTATTTATTGTTTTTGGTATTTATTCAAGTGCATTATTTGTTAACAGAGAGTGAGAGTCCATTGCTTTTATTGTTTTTGGTTGTTTTGTTCATTTATTGTAGATATTTAAAATGTTTTCCATTTTCAGTGTTAAATAGTCATTAGAAACAAGTTTATTGATTTTTGAAAAGATGTACCTGCATTATTATGCCATTATCATTATTTTAGATGTAAATGGTCTCAGATCGACAATATTATCGTTTATCTCAATAATTTGTTGGACAATTTATCGTCCAGCAAAATTCGTTATCGTGACAGGCCTATCTGTGGGTTCAGAGCGAAGTTTGAGGGTTCAGAGCAAAGTCTGTGGGCACAGAGCGACACGAGGGTGTAAATAACAGAATTTCCTTTTTTTTTTAACCTATTAAGGCCCGTTCACACCAGGGGTGCTTCTCCTTTCTTATTTGTGCATCCTCGTTTCCTTTCCTCACTTCCTTCCCTCGCGTCTCAGCTCCATGTATCCCTGTAGGACGCGAGGAAAGGAAACGAGGACGGAGGAATCGAATAAAAGCTTTTTTATATACATTGGAATACTTGATCACTCGAGCGTCACTCCACAGTGTCATCAGCAGCGCTAAAAGGATCTGCCCTTATGTTGTTGAAGTTTGGTTATTAAATAAATTCATAATAAATAATAATAAAGATAAGCTACACTGTTGAAATATGTGTGGTTTATATAAACTGCAAAGGTAAAGGATAAATTAAAATGATTGTGACCGATGTGAAGGGGGAGGAGAATTGATATGTGCGTCACGTGTAGTCAATAAAACAGTTCCACATAGGATGCACCCGTGTATCCTCGCTCATGACTCCTCTGGAAGTTTCCTCACTCCTCGATCCTCGACTCCTCATGGTGCAATTAGAGAATTGAGATGTCCTTTAAGACAAAGAACGTATATTGACAAGAAGTGAAAGCCAATAGAACGTTCCATTGCAACACCAGCGCCCAGCAGCAGCCCTACGCTTCCGCCATTTCGGGGTGAAAGCGACTCGTCATATAATATACATATATTTAGTCCAGTGCAGAGATCATTTTTAGGTTGAAATAATTAGGCTAGGTGATTATTTAACTCACAACAGTTAACTTTATAGCAGTTAAAAAAGAAGTTGCTACTTAACCGGGCTTTTATACCCCCACATAACTTGAGACAGGGAAGTTTGAGGATTTAATTAATTATATTACTCTCCACATTAAGTGTGATAGGTAAGAATAAAGTGATATCAGTTCATAAAGTTATAATAACATAGACCGTTTCCCGGGAGGTAGGCCTACACATAACGTTACTTACAAAAATAAATAAGTTATCAATGAAATAAATTCAGCAAATAAATGTTGCACTAAAATGTAAATGTTTGACAATAAATATATAACAGCAATAGAATAGCTTTACAGTAAACAGTTGTTTTTTTTTCAGTACTAGCCTATCTTATATTAAAGGATTAGTTCAATTTTGAAAAAACTTTTGCTGATAATTTACTCACCCCCATGTCATCCAAGATGTCCATGTCTTTCTTTCCTCAGTCGAAAAGAAATTTAGGTTTTTGATGAAAACATTCCAGGATTTTTCTCCATATAATGGACTTCAATGGGAACCGGATGGTTCAAGGTCCAAAAGACAGTTAATAACAGTTTCAGATGCAGCTTCAAATGTCTTTAAACGATATCAGACGATGAATAAGGGTCTTATCATGCGAAACGATCGGTTATTTCAAAGCTTATTCCAAAAATGTAACTTTTCTAAGGACAAATGCTAGCCTTTCTCCATTCTGTGAGGCGCGTTTGTAACGTCACGTAATACGTAATTACGTTCAAAAGGTCACGGGCGACGTAGCCGGAAGTACAGAATAAAAATCGTCCGACATCGCTGTTTTACCTTTTAATTCCTTTTTTGTAAACGGCGTTTGAGTTAGTTTTGACGTTCAACCTATGCGTTCAACTTGTAAACACTCTGACTCTGTACTTCTGGCTACGTCGCCCGTGATCTTTTGAACGTAATTACGCACTAAGTGACGTTGCAAACGCGCCTCACAGAATGGAGAAAGGCTAGCATTTGTCCTTAGAAAAGTTACATTTTTGGAATAAGCTTTGAAATAACCGATCGTTTCGCATGATAAGACCCTTATTCATCGTCTGGTGTCGTTTAAAGACATTTGAAGCTGCATCTTTTGGACCTTGAACCATCCGGTTCCCATTGAAGTCCATTATATGGAGAAAAATCCTGGAATGTTTTCATCAAAAACCTAAATTTCTTTTCGACTGAGGAAAGAAAGACATGGACATCTTGGATGACATGGGGGTGAGTAAATTATCAGCAAAAGTTTTTTCAAAAGTGAACTAATCCTTTAATGACGCAAGACCATGTAAACAAACAAACAAAAAAAAAAAAACAGCCAATGTCCAAAGTGGCAATTAGTTATAGAATAACGGACACCGCGCATCAATGATCATCATGTTTGTAGCATAATCCAGGCCAGGGGATTAAAACGTCCAAAATATATTTCAGGCCTAGCGGAGTTGGTAACTAATAATAGTAGTAAAAGTGTAAAGTTGCATACAATGGAAATACTCACTAATGCAAGAAAAACTACCTAAAAAAACTGTAATCTGTGCTGTTGTCCAGTAACTCCAGTTGGAATTTTCACCCCGATATGGCGGCCGCGCTACCGAAGCGTCATCTAGTGGCTGTTACCAAAAAAGCATCAGAGTTTCGCCTCTTGTTCTTCTATACTCTTTGTTTAAGATGGCTGAGCTCGATCGGTTTCCGGGTAATAGGATGGAAGACGGAGGAGCGAGGAGAAGAGGAGGGATATTGAGAAGCACCCCAGAATGCTGACTATATTAGAGTCCATATCAGTGGGTGATATCATCCTGTTTATTATAAACCATGCAGTTATGTCATCTTGTGGATTTCCTTATATTTTAATAATCGTTCTAATTCTATAGGATGGTTATTAAAACATAATAGTTATCGTTATAGTTATTGTCCTTGTGTGAACAGGCCTTTAGGAATAATTCTATCCGCTACTGCTTGCAACTAAACTCACATGCTGTGCTTTGGGTGGCACAACACTTCTCACCATCTCTGCTTGATGGGTTATCTAGTTTGGGTCATTAGTTTGGGTCATCTAATCTAGTTTACTGAGATGATCAGCAATGTGTGTTGAAACCTTGGCTTTGTAGAGCTCCAGCTCGTTGTCAGTGATTCTCCAGGGTTCTTCGCTCTTCATCTTCTCAGCCGCGTCCTGCTCCATATCGTCTTCTCTCAGTTTATACTGCTCGATCATCTCAGCAAACTCTGTCAGACTAAATGACAAACACACACACACACACACACACATTGTGAAAGCTGAAGTGACATGTTCACAATGTTCTCAGGAATGAGACAACTGGGATGATGGGAATCTCGAGGCACAATAAAAAAAATAAAACATAACCCCCCCCCCCCCCACACACACACACACACACACACACACACACACACTGCTTCATGTACTATGCATCCGTTTATATGCTTTTGGAAGTTTTGATTCTTTCTCAAGGGTTTTACTGAGTGTGATTGGCAGAACATGCCATAGTTTAATTTTAACTGTTGGTGGTGTAAACCGAGTATATTCAGATTTTCATGGATTGATTCAGAATCATTCAAATTGCATTGTTGAATGGATTTTCTCTTGCCTTTAGCTGTTAAAATATCAACAAGACCCAAATACAAAACCAGCACCCAAATGCAGTTGAAATTACACATATTTAACACACACAGACAAAGAAAAGGATTAGAAGTGAAGCAGATGCAAGTAATATCCCATTAGGGCTCTTCTGAGAAGTGTCATGCAGATCTTACCCCTCTGACTTGGGCTTTGTATTGACGTCGCCCAGGACAGTGATGTCAGAGAAATCGATCCTGAACTTGCTGAGCAATGTGGCCATGCTGAGGAAAGAGCAACATAGTCATCACATATTTATCAGGCAATCATAAATAATGCACACAATATTGCCACCGCTTCCTTGCAGCTCTGACAGTTCTTCACATAGAAGGAAGGAAGCGGTTCTGAACGCTGGTGATGAAGACTCCAGTGTGTTAGACTCAACAGAAACCTGTGCAGATGAACATGTGAAAGACCTCACAGTCTCTATGAAGACCTTACCGCTGGAACACTGATAATTATAGCGAACAAAGGCACTGGCAGCTGCAGAGGACAATGGGAAACATTTGTCTCACACAAACACACACAGAGCGCGTGTGCCACAGAGAGTGCTTTATGTAAAAAGAAACCGCATACTAGTCCAGCTCGCTCGTCTGTGTGATCTCAACTCTACAGGACTAGCCCTGACATCTGTGAGATGAAGTCAAATATCAAAGAAAAGCATATTCTTATAGTTCATTTGAGTCATGCATGTTGAATGTGTTCTTCTACAGAAAAAAGAAAGAAAAGCATATTCTTCTCATAGAATTCTAATATAAATAATGCAGTAATGACACTACGTGTGTGTATGTATGTAGTATTGATGTACGCACGCTCTGCGGTCGTGGTCGATCCGGTTGATCTTTCCTCCAATGAACACGCGGATCTTACAGTCCTTCCATTTCTTCTTGTTGGCGATGAGATAAGGGATCAGCAGAGTCAGACCTGGAACAGAGATTACACACATTACTCATGATCTAGCAAGAGAGGCAGCTCTACAGATGATAAACTTGACATGTAATACGAGGGTCAGTCTGTGAGAAGCATCAGTCAGGCTGTGGTGTTTCCAGCAGCTCCATGTCAAGTTACCTTCGTTTATATAGCGCTTTTAACAATGTAGATTGTTCCAAAACTACTTTACAGTGATAATAGGAAATTAAAATAACAGAGATTGTTTAGCCTTTACAGCAGCTCTAGAATAAAGTTATTGTCCAACTTAAGTTAGTTTTGATTGATTCACTTCCGTCGCAAAGACCATTAGCTATTAATTTCGGGGCCGCTAACATGATACCGTTTTAACACAAAACTCATAAGTTCTTCTCCCTAAAAAACCAACCCTCAACAAACTACTTGTCTGGCCTTAATAGTAGGGAGGTTAAGCCCAAAAAATAGGCCTTTGACTTCAAGTCATGATGCAAAGGTCGCCTTTGGTATGGAAGTACCTAAGGGTCATACAAATAAATTTATCATAAGAAACAAGTGAGATCACACTTTGCATCAGAAATAAACATGTTTTTTCAAAAATGGCCACCAATGCACCGAAAATACTCTAGAGCCCATATCTTTCCTTCTGTTATCGCTATAATGACAAATTCAGTGTCAAAGTGTACATTTTTGGGGTCAAGGAATCCAAAGAAATTGGTTTCAAGTTTAAAAAAAAAAAAAAAAAAAATTCCCCATACCATGACACAGTGTTGTAGTCGAGACCACCTCACTCGAGTCCGAGTCGAAACCGAGACCAGAGAGAGTCGAGTCCGAGTCAAGACCGAGTCCATAGAGAGTCGAGTCCGAGTCGAGTCCGAGACCAGAGACGGTCGAGTCCGAGTCGAGACCGAGACCAGTGAGGGCTGATTACCTAATTTACTTTTGTTTACTTAGAGAAATCCTTTATTTTTACTGAATTTACTTAGAGTTTAAAAAATATGATCAGTTTAGGGTAAAAAGGCCACATAGTAGGTGGTGTTAAAAGTAATTTTATTACAATTTGTCATGCGCAGTTGCGCACTAGAAAATCACCAATCACTGGGCGTGTCAATCAATTTAAAGAAATATTTTATTAACATACATTAATAATCATGAAAAATATTTTGAATTGAACTCGAGTGGACTCGGGAATAAGTCCGAGTCCTAAAAAAAAAATGTTCGAGTACGAGTCAATTCCGAGTCCAAATGCACACGAGTCCATGACAAGACCAAGACCATTAAAATATGGTCTCGAGACCGAGTCCGAGACGAGTCCGAGTCTCGAGTACTACAACACTGCCATGACAATTGGTGGTAAATATGCACATTTCACATAAAAATTGTGTCATCAGAGTGACTTTACTTATCTTTTCGCTCAAAAACTAATTTTGTATTTAAGCAGTGCAGCTACTTCTGTACATTACTGTACATTTGTCCTAAGTAGCATGAGATTTCAACCAGTCAGGAGTAGCCTATAGCAAATCAGTTCCTGCAACAACACATCCTATCTGCACCAGGAGCTGTGACAGCTGTTGAAGGTCAGAGGTGACAGGTTAACACTTTAAGGTTTGTACGACTTTCTTGTTAAATAGAAAAATGTTTTTAATGTTCTATAACTAATAACTCAGAGTGATCTCATGAAGTAGCGTGTGTATGACACGCCAATTCGTATTTCCATTTTTGGCGTGCTATCAACACGCATAATCGCTTTTCAGTGTGTTTATGAACGCCGTTGACTTAACGTTATTACTGTATCTATAAATAAATGACTTACCTCAACCCTGTCCCTAAACCTAACCGTCACTGGGGTTAATGGCATTTATTAATGTTCCCTTACCATCCTAGGAAAGAAACACAAAGCTCCCCAGATGTAGATGTACATTTTGCTTTGTTTTGCTCGGACATTTGACAGTGTGCACAGACACGCGGAATGACGCGGAATGACGCGGACGTTAATGGCGTAGACATAGACGCATACACGCAGATAGCTCAAAACGCGTCGAGATAACACGCCACTTGACTCGAAATTGGCGTCTATGTTTACGCAAAGTCATGATGTCATGTTGAATAACTAGCTAGATAGTTGACTATGGAAAAAAACAACCTTAGAGGGAAAACCTCTTCTCGAGAATACTGAAGGCAAAAATTATCCTTATAATTTGTATTAATTTAAACTCACTTGCTGCAGCTAGCAGACCTAGGCGAGGCAGCTCGCGCACCTATTGGCTGCTCTGCAGTAGAGCCCTGCGCGGGACTGTTTTCTTCATCCCGCTTCCGTCCACGGCCGCCAAATTTCTGACCATTACCGCCCGCTCTTGCAATATATATGTCCACTCCTGGCTGCACCCGCAAAACTCTGAGAATTTATTCCCGCACAATAATAGAGATTATTTTGTGTCTTCTCCCATCCCACAGGAAAAAAACACATATTTGTATTGCTATTATTAAAGAGAATCATGGGGTTGTTTTTTCGTTACCCTGGCCTACATGTCTTTTGACACACTGATCAGGAAATGAATAAAAGTCCAAATGTCAGACTTGCCTTGCTTAGGTTGTGTGCTGTAAATACCTCGTTTGAGGATCTTTTCCACATCATTTATTGACATCTCCATCATGTCGCTAGACTACCTCCCGATCCCGCAGTTTTTTTTTTAGCCGCTCATTCCCGCCCGCAGCAAAGTTCAAACTGCCCACTCCCGGGAGATTTGTGTTGGGTCCCGCGGGACCCGGCGGTACTCAATCCCAATGCAGCCCTCAACTCTGTGGCAACTGCTGCAACCTATAGACCATTTCACAAGATGTAAACAACACTGGTCCTGAAGCACTTCCTGTTTCAGTTTTTTAACACTACATAAAAGCTGGGATAAAATACAACCAACAGAACATTTAAAACTGAATCAAAAAGTTAAATAAACATCTTTAAGATGTTTTCTTTACATGTGAAATAAAGAAAACAGTTACAAACTGAAACAGGAAGTGCTTCTGGACCAGTGTTGTTTACATCTTGTGAAAACTTTGGGGTCTTTTTGACCCGCAAATGAAAAAATGTTCTCTTTTTCCAAATGGTATGAAACTTTCTACGACTCTTAACACTGTCTAGATCTACCCAAAAAAAAAAAAAAAAAAAAAATTTGAATGATATCTGTTTTTATGTTAGCATGAAAAAAAATGCCAACACTCTTTATCTTCGGGGTCCCTGGAGACCCCGCATAGTGAATATACAAAATTCATCATTAAAATCAGAAACAACGAAGAAACAACGCAGATCACATAGACAGAAATAAAGTGGCACACTTCCAACAATGCAAAAAAACATCCACAATGCACACACACACACTTCAAATACCAACACCTCCAGTAAACAGTAAACACCTTCAGTGCACCACCAGTTATTGTTCCTAATTGTTCACACACACACACACACACACACACACACACACACAAAATCCAATCAGTTTTTTTTAGGAAATCGTTTATTTATTACAACAATTTTATTTTTTTACTGCTTTATATGCTCATTTGTTATTGCTGTTCAGTTCATTGCATTTTTATGTTTTGTTTTTTTTCCAATATGTAATATAACTGTTCATTTCTGTTAAATTTTGTTCTTTTGATTTTTGTTCTTTTTTTAAATCAACTGAACGTTGATTTAAAATTATAGAATTATATTAAAAACAGATAATTGAAATAAATGATCAAATCTAAAGACTCCAACATTTCTCTTTGTAACATCTTGTTCAGTTTTGATTCTAATCATAATGTAACATTATTGAAAAACTTTTGTCAGTACAAAAAATACTTAACTTTGACAAAAAGTTTTTTTTTTTTTTTTTGGTTATAATTGTGATTGTATAATATTTAGATATGAATCCAACTGGAAAAACTTGTGAAATATATATATAGTTTGGTTAGTCAAATAGCAAAGAGCTTATAGTGGAGGTCTATGGCCATCTAGTGGTTAAAGTGATATTTTTTTATTTTAAAACTGCATTTTCCAAAAAATTGTTTTATAAAGTGAATTTTACATACAATGCAGTTTTTGTAAAAAGCCTATTTAAATAAATATTTATTTATTAATTTATAGAATTTTAATTTTAATTGAAAAGATATAAAAAATCCTCCAAAAACTGCACAAATGTTGAGTAAAAACATTAATAAATAGAGTAAAACTACATTTGTAAAAAAAAAAAAATATATATATATATTATACGGCTTCAAAATTAAATGTTATTGTCTGGGGTCCCTGGAGACCCCAAAGATAATGAGTGTAGACACAAATGAAGATAATAGAAGGGTTAAGATAAACACATACAATAGCTTCAAAATTCTTATTGTATATAATAAAAGTGCTGCATCTTTTTTTTACAGCAGTAAATAGTTACTGTAATACAGAGTAGAACAATTATCTGCCACAATGAGCAAAGAATACATTATTTTTTCTAAGACAAAATCCACAATTAAGGCAACAGGATTACAACATTATATAGGCCTATATGACATAGTTTTGGTGACCTGGATTGTTTGTTTAGCATCAGCATTTCCTCAGAGCTCTGACTTAATAATGATCATCATGTAGCTCTGAGTAGCTGGAGATATGTCCACCTGAAAGAAGTATAGGCCTACAGGTCTTTATTTCCCAGATTACTCCCACAAATGCATCTCCTGTTTTTTTTTTTTTTCATGGCATGATTCATTTTATTAAAACATAGAATTAACTCTGTAAAGATAGTGATAGTAGTTACACCATGTCCCTTAATCATGAAGATTATTTTTTATTTATATCGGCCACGCACACTCACGAACTGACTGAACGCTGTGTTGATGTGTGTGTGCACGGCACGCGACCAGTCACGTGTGATGATCGTTTGACAAAAGTCTGGATGTCATATTTGGCACGCGCAGCAGCACTGCAGGAGAGCGTAAGACGTGCCTATGTTCTGGATTCTCCTGCTATTAAATAATAAACTATATCATCACATTAAGTTGATGATTAAGGGGAGACTAAAACAGCCCTCAGTCCGACGGCCAGCCCACGAGTATAATCTCCGCGTGTCTAATGTGCTGCAATTTGTTTGTTATGTCAGATGTCTTTTGACAAGACTACAATTTTTCAACACGCCAAAGTGGCTAGTGGGTGTGACTGTGTTACCCGCCACGTGTGAAATCCACCCCCATTTGGCGGGTTGGCGGGTGTTAATGTCAAGCCCTGTACACAAATACATATATACATACATACAAATATATACACGACAACCCTAATCAACATGAAACTCCTCTCATGAATTGTGGTCGTGTTTTTGGGTTTCTCTTACCATGTTGCGAATCATATTTCTGTAAACTAATGTCTCTTTACTTTACTGATTACCAGGAGATTTTATCATTTCAACATAACGGCAGCTTTTAAATACAAGTCTGTAATTTGCAATTGCTGTTTCCATGACATTAAAGCGTAACTAAACCCCTGGTCAGAGCCTGACTCCACCCACTGGCAATATTTGAAAATGCTGAAAAAGTGGGCAGACCCCAGAGGGGATAGAGGGGACGAAATAGATGCTAAAACACTCTATCCTGATCGTTTTCAATACTCACAATTCCAATTCCTGACTCCCTACAGTGGTTTTGACGACACAAGATTTTTATACTACCAAGGGCGTAGCTCGCGTGGTGAGCTGAAACCTGGGTATGTCACGAAGTGCGGAACATCCAATAGGAAAATTCAACTGCAGTAGCCACCGTTCAACCTGAAGAGGGCAGCACTAAGACGTTTTTACACCATATATTGTAGAAATAAATCACTTTATAAACAAATGTCAAAAAAGTTACTCGAATCAATGACTGGTTTTAATAAAGATCCATTCTTACAGATCATTAACTAAAAAAGTTGGTTTAGCGTTTAGTTACTCTTTAAGAACAGACTGCAGTCACAAACAGAAACTATTTTTCTTTCTTTTTTGTGGTTGAGCCAGTAAAAAACTTGGCAGGACAAGTTAAGATCTGCTAGATTATTTAGTCTCTTGATCTCAGTTATTCCCACTGGCAGCTCTGGAGATACTCCAGACAGAAGGCTGTGCAGCTTTCCCAGCTTTACTCCGCCAGAGCATTAACTTCCGCTAACAGAAAGAGGAAACTTTGCCTTTGCCGGCAGCCAAAGTGGTTTGGGATTTAGGAACACGCCTCCCACTGCATGAAAATGTGTGGCTTGTCGGACATGGCAACAGAAAACAGTAATCATTGCGAATGGTCAATTGTAAGTTTGCACATGTTTTACACTTACCCCCATCATCAAAGAGCCACCAAACGTCAACCGTGCCCTTGCCCTGCTTCTGCTGGAACTGCTGACTTGCGTCCAACAGCCGCTGGTCCATCATGTTCAGAGGAAGCGTCGGGCTCCGTTTATCTGGAGTCACAAACACACACTATCACACTCCATATCAGGACACACACACCAATAACAATAATCCATGAGCAGACAGAAGAAAGGAAAGACTGAGGCAGACTCTTCAGTGGGAAAGACAAGCAACCCTTTAGGAAGACACAGAATTAGAACGTGACAGGAAGTGACATCATCGGAGCTGAAACACAAACACATCTAGATCAGGTCAGAGGTCACACCAGCAGAAAACACTCAAAGCGGCGATCCCTAAAAAGTTGCAGAGAGAAGGAGCATGCAGGTGCGAGACAGAGCGGAGTGTGAGAACGAGAGACACGTGCCTTTCTTCAACAGCGGCCGTGTGTGAGCTTTGCCATCATCATCCTCATCTAGATAAACACACGAGAGGGTTAGAGTCGCTAATGCTGCGATGGGAAACATGTGCGTCAGTCACACAGACATGTGTGCTGCAGTGTACTATGAGGCAGGTGACCTGCTGAGAAACCTCTATCATCTTCATCATTAACACACACACACACACAAACTCATGCTGTCTGTGGTCCAGATCGTAAGCAGCTTCATTATGAATCTGTGAATTATGATCGAGCTGCTGCTGTATGAGCTCTATTACCCAGAAGTCTACACGGCATCAATACAAAAAACATAACCCACTTCATTTCTATTCCCTATAGACGGCACTCTGAGAAACCCAATCTAGCCCTCATGTGCTGTCCGCTCAGGGTAAACTCACCCCAGACCAGACAGGGATGGAACAATTAATTTATATCACTTACTCTATTCAGGTTCTTACATAATAAAATGTAAAATCTTACATCATAAAATATGTATTATTAGGATAAAATTAACATTTGTCAAAGTTTTCTTTTGTATTTCAATGTGTGTGTTTGCATTTGTTCTCCATCTGTAATGGCGTCACTTCATTTCTGTGTGTTCTGCATTCTAGCTGAAGTTTTTATTTGTTTTGACAAATTATGCAAGATAGAGCAACTTGTCTCGCACATTCATCTCCGTGTGTGGGTTTTGATGGCAGGGTGTACGCGTTTACTTCACAATTATCAAGCCATTTAGATGAAGGGAATTATTTATTTATTTAAATAAGGATTTATTTGGATTAGGGTTAGGAACTTACCCTTTCAGCAAACATCATCTGGGGTATGAACAGTGCATATGGCTTTTTAGTCCCAAATCAAGTGTGCATTTAGAAACAAGTTCATGTTGTCAGTGTTGTGCTAGAAATTTTGCAAATGCAAGCCAGTGAACGCTTCAGGTGTGGGCTAGACCTGAACACTTCTGTGAACACACATTTAGGAAAATGGGTGCACATAGTGACAGGCCAAACTCTGGTTTTGAGACAGCAAATTCTGCTTCCCTAAAACCATCTGACCACTGAAGCGTCCATCTACAGCGGCCGTGTGTCCGTTCTGGTTGTGTTGTCCAGTGTTCTCATCTGCCTGACCCCTGGTGATCGCCGCTTGCAGCTATATTTGTTTTTTATAATTATTTTCTCAGCCTTCAGAGAGCGCTGTGATGTCAGATGGTGCTGAGAGGGCCCAAACCTAAGACCTTCATGCCATTTATCATGGACTAACTACAAACATGACAAGTCGAGTAAACACTTGCGGTTCCCAGACACATCTGAGCTTCTCAGCACACATCTGAGAACACGGTTTGTTGTTTGTTGTGTTGTATTGGGCAGACATTTCAGAAAACACATGGAGTGTGGATGATTTGGGATATAAAATGCTTCTGATGAGAACCAGGCCCAGAGAGACATGAAGGTCAACATATGACTTCTGGTCTTAGCAACCACTGCTTAAGAGGAACATTTCACCAAACTCCTGGGAAATACTCTCATCTGAGGTTTTGCTTTCAATATTTTCTCCAAGAACAGAAGATTATTTAAAGGATACGTATAACTCTGAAGAACAAGTGTGAAGTGCTTCTCCGTGAACACACAGAGATGTGAGGTGTGCTGACCTTTCTGCACGGCTGGGCTGTTCTGGACACTGGTGGCCTTGGAGGAGGGTTTAGACGAGTCTCCATCCGAGTCTTTACTCATGTCAACCGAAACCACCACATCCTTCAGACCTGAAGATTCATCTTTAGAGACAATGCAAAGTTCAGCTTTGAGGTCAAGGCAAATACAAATTTAGCGTGGATGCCAAGTTATCGGAAAATTACCTCATTACATGGACAATTTCATCTGCACAAACACTTAATGTCTAGAATCACGCATGCCCAGCTACGAACATCATGCTGTCCATCTAGATGTTTCAAAGACTTTAAGCACTTTCCTTCACTTTCCTGCTCTCATATGAACAGAATCAATATCATACTTGTGTAGTTCACAGCTAGTGAACCGCTGATGCCTGGTTCTCCTGAAGCTAACTGACAAGAACAACAGCACTAAGCAGAGGCACCTGATAATGTGCTTGTTTGAAGAAGTGACTGGATAATGTAGTAATAGATGTACAGCACTTTACCTTGGCCTTGAATGTGAGAAATATCGAGTCCCTCTCGCAGTCTGAGAATGACAACACCGTACTGAAAATCAAACGCATCGCTACACACACACACACACACACACACACACACACACACACACACACACACACACAAACAAACAAGAGTTAATGTCTCACAGGAGGAAGAACCAAACCATTTATATCAAAGCTGTGTTTGCTCATAAACATCCACTTGACGTTCATCAGGTAGATCCACTTGAAGAGAATGGGGCATATTTATGAAAAACAATGTCAGAAAACACTGAGTGCTCCCCCTGAGTCCTCTACCTGAAGGAACTACTTTGTTTGGACAACCAGTGCTTAACTTCAGCTGGTCCGTTATTGTGGATTTTTGCGTTTCCACATTTGTTTTTAAATAATCAGGCATAAAGAAGTGCATTCAATGGTGTGTGTGAGACACAGCAAGTTAATTTAATATTTATTTTGGAGGTTATGTTTAGCTATTCGCCCTCACCATCTGTATTCTTGACCAGCTTTCTCAAGTTCAAGAGAGTGTAGATACCCATTGATAATAAGTTAATATCACCAAATGTCAAAAAGACAGTCAAGCATATATTCCTTTTCCATATCCACGATTAAAGCTGATGGTGTTTCTGATCAAGAGAGATCCCGATAGAACTGCTAACACCAATGAGGATAGCAGAGACATGAGTCAGATCACTCACATTCAGAAGTCCACATTACCGGTGAGAAAATATCACTGATCAACTGTATAATTATTGGCCTCAATGTATTTATAAAAATCACATGACAGATACACACTCAGCTGTAGTCAAGGCTGTGCAGAAACTTGTGATGTTGTGTGTCATTCTGTGTGTGTTCTGGGAAAAAGTCTCTGTTACATATGGTAACCCTCGTTCCCTGAGGGAGGGAACGGAGATGTAGGTCATGACTGACTAACTTCGAGTGAATCTAAAACAAGCCAATGCACATTGGTGTGCAATCATTTGCATCAGCTGCACAGCCTTGTTAGCACGGGTATATAACAAGCAGCTGCTGCAATTGCACTTCTGTTTTTTGCTGAGGAGCCAATCCTGAGAAAGCTGGCCTCCCGGCAGGCAGCAACAGATATGGCAACGGGATATATGCCTCCGTTCCCTCCCTCAGGGAACGAGGGTTACCATACGTAACCAAGACATTCCCTATCGGTCAGTCACTACAACATAGGTCATGACTGACCAATAGGAATCCCTACCAAAGCGCCACAGCCGCTGCACCCCTTCCAGCACCCCATGCAAGCATCCGCACCTTCTTACCTGGAAAGACGATAGGAGGAGGGTTACACGGGGAGTGTCTGACACTGTTGTTCCGTGATAACCCATACAGTGAGACCTTGGATAATACTGGGAAAGCGTGCCCTTTTCTGAGGGAGGGGAACGCTGCAGAAGCCACATTCTTCAAAGAGTTATGTGGAAATACATATGCAGTACAGCCTTCGGGTTAGTCCATTTGAAATAATGGGTGACTTAGCCTAAGGGAAAGACACAGGCTTCCGTCTTAGGAGCAACCGTGGAATACATACACATATGGGATCCCAGTAGGGTCACACATATGGAACCCAGCCCTGGTCTTTCAAGGATTCAGCGGACAGGGGCCTGGCTGAGGGGTTTGAGGACTCAACAGGTTTTTCACAGAATAGGGATGCACAGTGGGGTGCAGCAAGCCGACAGAGACGGGCCTCTCAGTGCTTCTACCCGTTTAGGGTGAGAACACGGGAGGAGACCGTCTCTACACGAAGGCTATAGTATCTAGTGAACGTGTTAGGTGTCGCCCAGCCCACAGCTCTACAGATATCTGTTATCGAGGCGCCACGAGTCAACGCCCTGGAGGATGCGACACCTCTCATGGAGTGTGCATGCAACCTGAGCAGGCAGGGCACACCTTGACCTTGGTAAGCCAAGGCAATGGCTTCCACTATCCAGTGGGCCATCCTCTGCTTGGAGACAGCCTTCCCTTCTGCTGGCCTCCGTAACAGGCAAAGAGCTGGTCCTGATGCTTTGAGTTCTGCTGAGGAGGATTTAATAGTCTCACCCCCCTAAGAAACCTGACGACCAGGTCATGCTTTCCAACTGTTTTGCCATCAATATGGTCGTGATAAGCTGAAATAGCGGCAGCATGAACTTTGAGGATGGAGGAAGACAGTTTTCGCTCCAACCCATGCTGCAAGAAGGAAAGCGCAGACTCTATTGAACATCTCCGGGGGTCATCCTGGCGAGAAGAACACCACTCAACAAACAGGTTTCACTTCAGGGCATAGACATGTCTCATGGACGGCGCCTGTGCTGAAGTGATGGTGTTAAGTTCCTCTGTGGTTAAGACACCTAGAACCGTCCAGGGACCAGACATGGAGTTTCCAGAGGTCTGGACGCGGGTGCCATAGTGTGCCCGAGTCAGAAGATCCTTCCTCAGAGGAATGGGCCAGAAAGGGACTGTCACAAGGAGCATGAGTTCTGGGAACCAAGTCCCAGTGTCCTCCCTAACTTTGCACAGTGTCTGCGCAAGTAGGCTCACTAGGGGAAAAGCATATTTGCGAAGGACCCAGGGCCAGCTGTGTGCCTGTGCGTCTGTGCCGAGTATTCCCGGTCAGGGAGTAAAACAGCTGGCAGTGGGAGGTCTCTGAGGAGGCAAACAGGTGCAGAGTTAGATGTACTGCCAGCAACTTGAGATGAGGGTCCGTCCACACCCCTGATACTGCATGCCCGTTGCATGTGGCACCCCAGCCGGTGGCTGAGGCATCTGTGAACACCACAGCATGCCTGAATACCTGTTCAAAGGGGACTCCTGCCCAAAGGAATGAGGGATCGGACCACAAGCTGAAGGTCTGACGGCAGGCCGGTGTGATTGCCACCCGGTGAGTGCCGTGATGCAACGCCCATCTCGGGACTTGGCCGTGAAGCAGGGGCTGACGCTGTCTCATATGAAGCAAGCTGAGCGGGGTTACCACTGCTGCTGCTGCCATTTGCCCCAGGAGCCTCTGAAAAAATTTCTTTGGGACGGCCGTCCTGCCTTTGAATCTGTTCAAACAGTTCAGCACCGACTGAGCGCGCTGCTCTGTGAGGCGCGCTTGTCTTTGCGACCGAATCCAACTCCATACCGAGAAAAGAGATCCTCTGCACGGGGGCGAGTTTGCTCTTTTCCCAGTTGACCTGAAGACTCAACTGGCTGAGGTGCCTGAGCAGGAGGTGGCGTTCTCGGACCGTACACTGCTGCCGACTGGCGACAGAAGAGGAGGATGAGAGTGGTAAGGATTTTGTCCCGCCACTGCTCTGAGTGCTCTTTGGACCCAGAGATGGTAGAAACCGCTCTTTCACCATTGGTTGAGGCCAGCGGCGGAACAGAAAATTTTCCCTCCCAGCCCTCTTCCGGGGAAGGGAGCGGTGAGGCCACCGTCTCCTAGAGAGCAGTTCCATCCAAACTACCTGGGGCCACTTACCTCTGGCTTTGCTGCCCTTCTTGGCGTGGGCCTGGACGGGCGGGTGGCCTGCCTGTGACTGGCTCTACGGCGCTGTTTAGGTGGAGGCTGTTGCTGCGGCGCAGGAGCAAGGGCAGAAGCAGGAGGACACCCCCGGCAACGAGCAGACTGAGGAGCCGCGGGCGGAGGCAGCAACTGACCGCTTCTATACAGCCGAGAAACTGCTGGGAAAAGTTATCGACCGCGTCGCCAAAGAGGCTGGTCTGGGACACGGGGGAGTTAAGAAACCGGAGCTTGTTGGTCTCCCTAAATGTCGGCCAGACACAGCCAGAGATAGCATTCCTGGACCATTGTGTGTAGACATCGCACAACCCACCGACCGGGCGGAAACCTTCATTGCACAAAGCGCGAGGTCCGTTGCGGCATGGAGAACTTGTGGATCGTTACCACCCTCGTACAGCTCCATCAGTGCCTTGGCCTGATGGACCTGCAGCAATGCCATAGTGTGCATGGCAGAGGCAGCTTCCCCACAGGCCTTAGTAAAAAGTAAATGGTGCCGTCCATGTCCCCGTGAGCTCCTCATGCACTTCCGGGAAGAAGGGCACTGGGGTGGGTGGCTGAGAAACCAGCACGCGCTACCATGAGATCATCATCCAGCCTCGTGGGTTCGGGACACGGCGGAGGGTTCCAAACGAGCCCGACCCTGTTGGCGGCCCGGGAAAGCATGGTCATCATCTCCAGGTCTTCTCGGGCACCGCTGACACACCTGAAGGAGGAAGGAGGGAGCGGCTCCAAGACGTCATCTGCAGAGAAATCTGACC
>NW_024122006.1:484745-590380 GCF_016745375.1 Pimephales promelas | reverse complement strand
TTAGCAGCTTAGATAGATCAGGTAACTATTTGAGAATCCATCTATAGTGGTTGGAAGGATTTTCTGCCTGGTCTATAACGCGGTGCAACATGACATATTTCATCAGTACGTATTATGCAAGTCACCACGTAATGATCAGTGACATCATCGCTTTGCGGTATAATATCTATATCGGTTGGATCGCTTCCATATGAATATAATTAAATCTAGTGTATGATTTAGACGATGAGTGGGACCAACTGACGTTTTGTTTGACCCAAAGGAGTTTAATAAGTCTGTAAACGCAGCCCCTAAAGCATCATTTGTATTATCTACGTGTATGTTAAAATCTCCAGGAATTATTGCTTTATCGACATTTACCAATAGATCCGATAGAAAGTCTGCAAACTCTTTTAGGAATTCAGCATATGGCCCTGGAGGTCTATATACAGTAGCCAAGATAATATGGATTTCCTTCTTACATCTAAGAGCGTAACATTTAGCACAAGTACTTCAAATGAATTAAACCTGTGACCTATTTTCTGAGTAATATTAAAAATATCTTTATAGATTGTTGCAACACCGCCGCCACGACCGGTCAGACGAGGCTCATGTTTATAACAGTATCCTGGCGGAGTAGATTCGTTTAGACCGAAATACTCATTTGGTTTAAGCCAGGTTTCAGTAAGGCACAGAACATCGAAGTTATTATCTGTGACCATTTCATTTACAATAACCGCCTTAGGTGTGAGCGATCTAATGTTTAGGAGACCTAGCTTTAGAAATTGTTTTTGTTCACTGATATTTCGATTTTCTGGTTTAATTACAATAAGATTTTTGCTAGATCCTACACTAGATTTATTGTTTGGCTTCACTAAACGAGGAATAGACACAGTTTCTATATAATGTTCCACACTATGCTTATTGGTTAAGTTTGGACCGCAAAGGCTGTAATTTGGACTTTGACTCATTAGTCATCTGGTGCGTAGTGTTTTGGAAATGTTGTCTGACAGCACAGCCGCTCCGATTCGGCTGGGATGGAGTCCATCTGTGCTGTACAGCCTCGGTCTTTCCCAAAACAGATGCCAGTTATTTACAAAGTGCAGCCTCTGTTCATTACACAATAACATTAACCATTCATTTAATGCAAATAATCTACTGAACCTTTCCTGTCCTTGTCTGTACGTGGGAAGCGGTCCAGACACGATGATCGCTGCTTTAGGCGCTGTGCTGCGTACCGTCTCGATCAGGCTCCTGTAGTCCTTCTTCAGAACCTCCGTCTGCCGCAGCCTAATGTCGTTCGCTCCCGCGTGCAGCACAACAGCTCTGACGCGCTCGTCCCCGTTCAGGATCTCGGGAACCTGTGCAGCGACATCAAGAACACGAGCACCAGGAAAGCAGTGAGTGCGCACCTTACCTTTCCCGGAAGTAGTAGCGCGGACATGACGGATCATGGATGTGCCGATGATCACGGCGTCGTCGCGTTCCGGCTCGCGAAGAGGGGAGAAGCGGTTCCGGGTGGAGATCTCGAAGACCGGGAGGGGCGGAGAGGCAGCTCTGGTCCTGGCTCGTGTCCTCCGCTGTGTGATCCATGGTCCATGTTGCTGTTTCGGTGCCGGAGTGAATGAAGCCCGGGATGATCGCGTCCTGGGCAGAGTAACATACGGAGTAGAGGAAGTCGGGCTCAAAGAGTTAACGTTACTAACCACTGATTTGTGAGCGTCGGCGCGTGATGCTTCAAGCGTTGAGCGCCGATCCAACAGCTTGGCTTGCTTCACCAGCAGACCACACGGATCTGTTTGTCGACGTATTCCAGCTCCTGCTTCACCGTGAAGAGCTCACCGTGAAGAACAACATAGCAGTCATTTCGGGATCCGACACGGGCAACGCTGTAACCCCCGAGGGAGGCAACGCAGCCGCATCATCACTTCCCAATGACTCCTGCTCGCCTTGTAATGCCGCGATCGACATTGCGTCCTCCTCTGGAGTGCCGAATGAAACAAGCGGGACCTCCGTGGAAAGCCCCGCCTGAATCACCGCGGCACTCGCGGGTTGCAACACTGGAGAGGGGGGCGTGGTCCGAGGACGTGTCGTCGGATCACTCCACACCGTCACCCTCAGATCACCCGGTCCGCCAGCCGAACTACTAGCCCTGTTAGAGGAAGCAGAAGGGGTGGTGGGTGTGGGGACCCTCACTTTCAGATCATAGAGTCTAGATCTCAGTGTAGCGATGGTCATGTTCCCACAAAAGGAACATGAGTCATCCACGAGTGCTGCTTTTGCATGCTCAAAGCCCAGACACACAAAACAGCACTCGTGCCCATCAGAAGATGACAGATATCGACCGCAACCAGAAACACACGGGCGAGACATCTTTAAAAAGACGCGCACCGTGCAGCTCTTTCAGAAGAGGAAGCTCTACAGCGCTGAGGCGACCAGGGAGAAAACACCGAGTCCGGCAGACCGCAACACAGACCGCAGGCAAAGTGAAGACTCGCTGGGTACCGCCGTCACACCAACACTGGAGAGCCGCTCGTCTCGAAGAGGTGAGTCACTTGTAAATTCAGATCTTGTGGCTTGTGGAGTGAAGAGATGCTCTTGGCTCCGAAGCGAAAACATACTGCGGTTGCGTCCGCTTCCTCCTTTTATACTCATGGGGTGAGGCGGAGATACGCTATGCAAATTCCGCAGACCCATGGCATTTCTTTGCCATTGGCTCGTTTTTTAATACTCGAAGAGGATTGGCTTTCTATGCGAAACCCCCATTCTCCGTCATCCGACGTAACTCGGAGTGACTACGAAAGGGAACAGTTTATTATTCCACCACCTGTGTGACATAATAAACCAACTTGGTTGAACGACTACTTTGCGACAGTATGGTGTCAGGAAACAGTCGTGACTAGCTAGTTGATTTCTTCAACAATGTTTCGTACTATGGTAGTTAAACAGAGAGTTACAGTGTTGTATGGAAAACGCACTCCTGGACAGTGCTTTAAAGCTTGATAGAAACTTGATTTTACAACCTGATTAACATGCTATCAATTGTGAGTCTTTGTGAAAATGGTATTTTTTTAAATAACTTTGATGTTTACCCTCTAACAGTCTGTACTTGGGTATCCGCTCCTAAACTTTGGAACAGCTTGCCAAATCAAATCAGAACTGACCTGAATTTTTAAATCAAAGTTAAAACGTTTGTATTGGATCTTTTCTAAAATCTGTGATGCTTTACTGTTCTTCTGAACTGCAGATGACAATGAGTGCTTGAATCCGGGCAACTGTGGCTCAGCTTCCTGTTTCAACACGCTGGGCAGCTTTAAGTGTGGCTGTCCATCTGGCTTCACGTTTGAGCCTGTGTCCGTGAGCTGTGAAGACGTGGACGAGTGCGTGTCTTCCACGAGCCCCTGCAGATACGCCTGCTCAAACACACAGGGGGGTTCATGTGCGGATGTCCCGCAGGATATTACAGAGCAGGACAGGGGTGAGTCTGCACCAAATTCTGTTACACTTCATCATATTAGCGCTCAAACTACAGTCAAGTGGAATATTTACATAGCGAAAATAGTGGATAGTGGACAAGTAATAGGGATTTCATTATAATATTATAAATGATTAAACTGTTTTTTTTTTTTTTACTAGCAATTTTGGGCACATCTAATGAAACCTGCTCAACATGGCTGGATTTTAAAAGTGAAGTTTTTTTATTATACTTCTCTTTATTTCATGTTTTTTACTGATTGATTATTATACTATTTGTGTAATACAATAATAAAAATACTATATTACAGTAATGAGAATCATCATTGATGATTATGGGACTTAAAAAATGTTCAGATGGATTACAAGTTTTTATTACAGTATTGAAACACAAGAAAGAAAATTGTTATGAAAATAAAACATTTAAATGGTGCTTGATCCTTTAGTTTCTTACCATGTTTGTTACATAGGCCAATTATTTATTATTTTTTTCCCTATCAAAGCAGCCTTTCTCTTTAATTGTCAAATCTGGCATTGTATATTATGAATATTGTTGGCTCTTTGATAATTGGCTATTGTTCCTCTTTTTTTTAAATTGCATTGGACAAAAGTGTCTGCTAAATGTGAATGACATGGGTAGAAACACATGTAGCCAGCATTCTGTGTTCAGTTATTGGTCTTATAAATGGATCTTTCTCATCAGTGGGATTAAACGAGTGTGTTCCTGCAGGCACTGTGTATCTGCTGCTGGTTTTGGAGGTGGTGACCAGAAGAAGAAAACAATCTTTCTCCTGAATCCTATGGCTGCAAAACCAATGGACACCAGAAGAAAAGTGTCAGGAGAAGACACATTTCAAACTTCACACAGGTAAGAAAAGAGAAATAAAAATCCAGAGCTATTTCTTAAAGGGGTATATTCTCCAAAAAATGACAATTCTGTCATTAATTACTCACCCTCATGTCGTTCCAAACCCGGTACTCTGTGTAAACCACAAAAACACGAATCCCTGAAGACGATGATGTCACGCACATGCGTATTACGTGTTTAGTCTATATTGTGTCTACTGGCCTGGCAGCAGAATAGAGTGTTTTCAGTCGTTTCACGGATCCATGTGAATGGGGACCGTTTTGAGAACGGTGTCATCTGTACACGAAAAACAAAGGAAAAACCTCTCAGTTCTAAGCATATCGTTGTCGTGTAAATGTACCCAGAGTCTCATTCCTCTTTGAAATTAATTTTGCACGTGGATGTCCGTTCACACTGAACCTCACAAAATATCTGCTGTTCCTACAGGAAGCAGTTAGTCTTGCCAGCGTGGACGTCGATCAACCACTGAAGTTACTTCTCAAGCGTTCACAACTCAAGCACAGAGCAGCCGTACTGGAACTGGTGCCTGCAGTCCGATCCCTCGTCCAGCGCCAGACCGGAAACCAGGACGGGCTCTTCCAGATCAGACAGCGGGCGGGGGTCAGTTACCTGCACCGCACACACAGGATCTCTTCAAGGACACACTGCACCCTGCAGATCAGAAGTTCTGAAGACCCCAAGGGACCTACTCCAGCCCTGCTCATCATACTCCACATCACACTCCGGTAGAGGAGCGGTTCTGATGACCCCAAACGACCCGCTTTAGCCCTGATCATCACACTCCAGTAGAGGAGTGGTTCTGATGACCTCGAGCGACCCGCTCCAGCCCTGTTCATCATAGTCCAGTAGAGGAGCGGTTCTGAAGACCCAGAGCGACCCGCTCCACATCACACTCCAGTAGAGGAGCGGTTCTGATGACCATCACATCATAGCAGAAGGTCACTGCTCTCCAACATGCTCACGGTGATTATGTCTGAATACTTAAAGACTCGCACACAAGCTGCCATACACACCATACATTATATGGAGCTAATAATACTTTCTTTCCCTATACCCTTTTTTTCTTTTTATTAAATAAAACGTTTTTTTTAAGCCTTTCAAAATGTTCAACCTGAGATGCTTTGAGGAAAATTGTGTACAATTGTGATGTTAACATTTTATGTGAGCATATGCAGTCTTGTGCAACTTGACAGCCTAGTTGGGGACATCTTTTTCATTTTTAAAATCTAAATGCATGGAAAGCCTGTTTTTAACTGGACCTCTATTCCCCAATTGTCCCCAATTACCTGCATTTCCAGCCCTGATTCTCTCTCTCTCTCTCTCAAAAGTTCATTCTTCTGACTGGAGATCATTGTGCTATTATTTATAGTTAAACAAAACATGTTACAAAGCAGATTACACTGTAAATTCTACTCGGTGTAGATTGTCCAAACAGTAAATAAACCTGTTAAACTGTATGTCTTGCCTCATTAACTCCTAAAGCACCGGTCTGTCTGTGGGTACAAGTATCACTGCCACCATTTAACGATGCTTATAAAAGACAGCGTTTCAGACTGAGCTTCAGTTAACCGAGTGCCACGAGATCGTTCTGAGAGCCTCAGCTGAATCATTGCTCAACCAGCTCCTGAATCACAAATATGAATATGGTGTCCGTGTGGCGGTCAGAGCCGGTCCAGTGTTGAACACAAAGGTATGGGCCGATTGCAAGGTCGTCTCTGAGGTCAAGAAAGATAATTTCGGACCCAATGGTGAAAGAGAAGTTTCTGTATTTAGAGGCATCAACACAATAACAACTGATTATCATTTGTTTATTTTTATATATTGCAATAAAGATGTACAAAGCATCAATACCCTTAACCGTTAAAATGTTAGAAAAAAGCATGTGACAAACAGCAGTACAGTATATCAAAACATTACTGTTCCAGCACGATCACTCAGAACCACCCTCATGTTTAGCAGGAAACTCAAACCATCGGTCAACAGAGCATTTCATTAAAAGGCATATAAAAGATAGAAATGTGACCAAACATTGAAAAAGAAAAAGATTGTGCAGACTAAAAAAAAAAACATCTTAAAAACTACTGTAACATAAGAGAAACAAAAAAACAACCTGTAATAAATAATTTCACCATATTAATTTGTTATTACTCCACTCCTTTGATTAATCTGGTTAGGTTAAAAGATATTTACAAGTTAGTAAGGAAGTATAGTGTGAACTAGAGCTGGAACTCGTTGACCTTGATGTGTTAACTCATTTTCACACGATAAGCTACTGAGAAATCTTGAGACAGACTTTGGCAACACATTCTGCAGGACGAGAGATGCTGTGACACGCCACCGTCTCCATCTCCAGAGAACCAGCCGGCCGCTGAGGCACTTGTAGAGCACCTCGTGGTGTGGACCCTACAGCAGCAGCTAATGCACTTCTACATTGCTGAGAAACACACACGCTTTCTTTTCTAGATCTACATATAATACACAAGTGTTCTAATTGTTGAAGTGAACAGGTAGGAGTTGAACTGGTGAATTTGTCGTACGTCGGTGTGTATGTACAGCACTCGTTCACCCGAACAAACGACACATTTTCAACAGGTGAGATTGTACCATCAGCTTAACCAACTTCACCCACTTCAAATGAAAACACATGCGGTGCGCACACACATTTCACTTTTAAATATTCGCTTATATTGAGATCTATAAATGTGAATATATTCGTCACATGGATTATTTCTCAGGTAAAATGGCAGGGCTCTGAATCGCTTGAATATAACACACACAGAGCTGAAACAAACTGCGCCTGCAAACTATTAGTGTTGGGAACCAGATTCAAAGTGTGACCAAACCAAAGACACTCTATATGACACTAAACTGACCAACGCTTCAGTTACGGACCGCTCTAAAATAAGGCATGATGGGCCATACATCAAACATCTTGTCACATCCCAGCATTCAATCACAAAAACCAACCGGACGAACAGATAACATTCAGAACAGGACAGACTAAATCCTGGACGTCAGACGTCTCCAACATTAAAGATGAACCCGGCTCTCGATCCTGAGTTTAGATTACAATATTTCAACGAGTCGCACGCAGTCCACCTGCATAGAGGAACGAATCAGCTTCATTCAGCGCAGGAAACATGCTGTCCGTGAGAGAGGAAGATGGTGCTTTAGCACGGTACTAACGTACAATTCCAGACGGCTTTATAAAACTAGGAAAGTGGAAAGATGGAGAGCTTTCCTAGACGGCCAGGATTACATTCTCGTTCAGGCATTAGTCCATCTGTCATCTATAATCTACAGCTAGCCAGTGTGGCTGAAGACGACGACGAGTAAAAACTACAATCCTTACTTCATCTGTTAAGGCAAAGGTCTTCTGTGACTCCAGGGCTTTGCTTCTTTTGGTTCATTGTTGGTTTGAAAGGATCCGATTCCTTCAGACAGCACTCATCCATCAGCCTCTCTTCGTCAAACCAAAAACTGTTCAACTGTACACAAGGGAAAACTAATATAGTTTTGTTAAAGTTCTGACTTTTTACATAAGACTACGTGAAAGATGATTGTAAAAATCACCCGTAGTTCAGGTCTATCAATGGAGAACATGGAGGAGCTAACACCACAACTCATTCAATGCTTAAAGGAAGACGTAAAACTTTGAAGAAAAAAACAACAGAAGAATAATAATAAAAAAAAAAAAAACGGACTACAAAAAAAGCCAGAAAGTATTTTCTAATGCTGCCCAGTGGAGACCTCAGTCCACTCGTGTCCAAGCGTGATCAAATCAAGGAAGATTTACATTTACAACCCAATAAACAGCCTAAAATCTAGATCATAAATCACCAGTCAGGGAAAAATGTAAGTATGTAATAAGATCACACAGGAAGGCACATCCACAAGGCTAGAAAAGTGTTGCACAGAACCGATTTTTTTCTTCAAAGTGAGAAAATAAGAAATCAGGTGATTATTGCTTTATCAAGAGCAAATTAAAAAGTACGAAAAAGGAAAAATAAATCCACAACTCAGAAAGTTGTGACAGTCATAGTAATGATAACAATGATAACAACAATCAGTGTAACATGTGCTCAGAAACGGTGAGCTGAAGACAGTGGACACCAGCAGAGAGAGCTGCCCTGGTGTCCGCTTCGTTGAGGAGCGTCTGTCGTCATCATCATCATCATCATCAGATGTGCTCTGTGTGTGTGTGTGTGTGTCTGTGAGCTCTCCTGTGGGCGTAGAGGAGAGAGCCACTCTGGTGTCCGCTTCGGTGAGGAGCGTCTGTCGTCATCATAAGATGTGTTGTATTAGTGTGTGTGTGTTTGTGTGTGTGTGTGTTTGTGCGCTCTACGAGTAGAAGGTGAGGACGCTCTGGTGGTTCCCGCGCACTAACAGGATGGGCGGCAGGTCTTTAGAGAGTGTGTCCAGCCAGGCCATATACAGAGCGCTGGACACGGCTCCTTTCCTGGCCAGCGGCATGCTCCTGTCAGACACACACAAACGTTAGTGCTGCTGGAAAATAACGAAAGGAACTCACTCAAAAAACATGATCATGACAATGGCTTCATGTTCTCCTGCATTTTCAGCTGTTTTGGAGACACTACAGTAGCAAGAAGCAAGCAACTTTATTTATATAGCACATTTTTTAAACAAAGGACGTTGCCCCAAAAGTGCTTTACAGAATAATAACATGAAAGTCATACAACAAAACAGACTACAAATAAGTAAGTATTCAAATAAGTAAGTATTTAAATAAGACTTAAAAGTTGTAATCGATGGAGCTGACCTCACATGGAATGGGAGACTATTCCAAAGTTTGGGACCTACCACAGAGAAAGCACGATTTCCTTTTGATTTTAAATTACAACGAGGTACCTTTAAAAGTCGTAGACCGGAGGACCTGAGAACTCGAAAAGGAGAGTAAGGAACTATATGATCGCTGATATACTGGGGAGCAAGGCCTGACAATGCCTTGTAAACAAACAAGAGTATTTTAAAATAAATCCTAAATTTGACCAGAAGCCAATGTAGGGATTGCAGTACCGGAGTAATATGTTCTCTCTTTCGCATCCCCGTCTTGCAAAAAGTCTTGCAGCTGCATTCTGCACTAACTGTAGTCTGGGGGAGACCGATATATAGAGAATTGCAGTAGTCAAGCTAAAATGTAATAAAAGAACTACAATTTTTAAATCCTCACTAGATAAAAAAATGCTTTACTTTAGCAATTGATCTCAGGTTAAAAAAGCTTCCTTTGACAACAGCACTAAACTGTTTCTCAAAGTTAAGTGATGAGTCCATGATTACTCCTAAACTCTTTACATGATTCTCAGTCTTCAGGGATAAAGAACCCAAATGGATCAGGAATGCAAGATGAGACCGCCTACAATCAAAACCTCACTTTTACTCTCAGTTAATTGGAGAAAACAGCTAGATAGCCAGAGTTTAATGTCACTGTAACATCCTGTGCTTTGTCCAACGAACAGGTTTTATCTAGCCTCACAGGAAAGTAAAATCGTCTGCATAGCAATGATATGAAATGCTATACTTTCGAAAAACACTGCTTAAAGAAAACATGTAGAGCCGCGAAAACAACAACGGCCCCAAAATCGACCCCTGATGGACACCACAAACTAAAGGGGCCAATGTGGAAGAGAAGTCTCCCAGATTCACAGCAACTGTCCTGCCTTTTAAATATGAAGCAAACCACTGAAGAGCTATACCCTGCACACCAACCCAACACTCCAGACGATTGAAAAGAATTTCATGATCTATTGTATCGAAGGCAGCGCTCAGATCCAATAAAACCAGAACAACATGCGAGTCCAACGATAATAATACTGTACATCATTAGTGACCTTGACAGTGCCGATTCTGTACTATGAGAGGTCCTAAAGCCTGACTGGAATGCATCTAAAATATTATAAGTATTCAGATATGAATATTACTGAATATTTATATATAACTATCACATTCAGTATGTGACTCTGATTGTTTACTGACATTGTCAAACAGATTCCAGGACTTGAGGACTTTAAGCACTACTTTCTTGGTTTTCAAGGACCACCACAATGAGATCACACTTATCAAACAATATCTTTAGGATTTTTAAAAAAAACTCAAATTACAGATAGAAGGTATCTAGAATACAACTTGCAACGCATTTAATAATATACATTAAGTAAAAAGTTTATAATGGCTATTTTATTGTTCTATAAATAATATTTGAATGATAAAGTTGGCATACTTCGTATCAAGAAAAGGTCTGATGGGGTTTTATCAGATGGGCTGCAGTGTTCATTTAGCATGAAAAGATTGTATTTGTGTGGGGTTTTTTTTTTTAAATGAATTTTCATATATATTATATTTAAATAAGTCAACCACTTTTCAAGTACCTCTTCATAAATATGGCTGTTTTCTATAGAAGCTTGTTTCCGCCACTGAATAAAAAAATATAATAAATAATTGTGACTTTTTATCTCACAATTCGGACTTTTTTTCTCACAATTCGGACTTTTTTTCCTCACAATTGCGAGTTTATATCTCACAATTCTGACTTTATTTCTCTGAATTGCGTGATATAAAGTCGCAATTGCGAGTTATAAAGTCAGAATTGTGTGTTATAAAGTCAGAATTGCGAGATATAAAGTCAGAATTGCGAGATATAAAGTCAGAATTGTGTGATGTAAACTCGCAATTGTGAGAAAAAAAGTAACACTTCTGTCTTTTTTTCTCAGAATTGCGACTTTATATCTCGCAATTCTGACTTTATAACACATAATTGCGAGTTTATATGTCAAAATTCTGACATCTTTTCTCAGAATTGTGAAATATAAACTCGCAATTGCGACTTATTAGGCCAATTCTAAGGGGGGAAAAAAAGACTAACTTTTTTCCCCCTCAGAATAGTTTAAATCTCACAATTCTGACTTTATATCATGCATTTCTGACTTTATAACACGCAATTGCGACTTTATATTTAGCAATTCTGACTTTATATCTCGCAATTCTGACTTTATATCTTGCAATTCTGACTTTATAACTCACAATTCTGACTTCATATCTGGCAATTCTGACTTTATATCTCGCAATTGCGACTTTATATCACGCAATTCTGACTTTATATCTCACAATTCTGACTTTCCATCTCGCAATTCTGAGAAATAATGTCAGAATTGCGAGAAGTAAAATCACAATTGTGAGAAAAAAAGTCAGAATTGTGAGATAAAAAGTCACAATTACCTTTTATATTTTTCATTCAGTGGCGGAAACAAGCTTCCATAGTTTTCAAGGGTTTTTCAGGACTTAAAATTCAAAAAGTCATATTCAAGCAGCGTGAAGCTATAACTACTTGAAGTACTTTAATCTGGTTAAATCACTACGCCAGTATAGGGTCAGGTTTGTAACTTACATGACTATGAGGTTGGCTGTGCTGGAGTGCTCCTTCAACAGCTCGTTCAGCCGGATCTGACGGTTACTCTGAGGAAACACAAATCATTTCACAGGAAGACTGAAGTTACTGTATATGTTAAAGAAAACACACTTCAAGGAAACAAATGCACACCATCTTTTCACCTCACTATTCTATTTAAAGGAGAACTCCGGCGAACAATGAACCTTTGGTCTAATCAAATATTAGAGGTCCGTTCAAACCTTTTGAACGGTCATCAAATATTAGATGACCGTTCAAAAGGTCACGGGCGACGTAGCCGGAAGTACAGAATAAAAATAGTCCGACATCGCTGTTTTACCTTTTAATTCCTTTTTTGTAAACGGCGTTTGAGTTAGTTTTGACGTTCAACCTATGCGTTCAACTTGTAAACACTCTGACTCTACTTCTGGCTACGTCGCCCGTGACCTTTTGAACGTAATTACGCACTAAGTGACGTTGCAAACGCGCCTCACAGAATGGAGAAAGGCTAGCATTTGTCCTTAGAAAAGTTACATTTTTGGAATAAGCTTTGAAATAACCGATCGTTTCGCATGATAAGACCCTTATTCATCGTCTGGTATCGTTTAAAGACATTTGAAGCTGCATCTGAAACTGTTATTAACACTATCTTTTGGACCTGAACCATCCGGTTCCCATTGAAATTTTCACCCCGATATGGCGGCCGCTCTACCGAAGCGTCATCTAGTGGCTGTTACCAAAAAAGCATCAGAGTTTCGCCTCTTGTTCTTCTATACTCTTTGTTTAAGATGGCTGAGCTCGATCGGTTTCCGGGTAATAGGATGGAAGACGGAGGAGCGAGGAGAAGAGGAGGGATATTGAGAAGCACCCCAGAATGCTGACTATATTAGAGTCCATATCAGTGGGTGATATCATCCTGTTTATTATAAACCATGCAGTTATGTCATCTTGTGGATTTCCTTATATTTTAATAATCGTTCTAATTCTATAGGATGGTTATTAAAACATAATAGTTATCGTTATAGTTATTGTCCTTGTGTGAACAGGCCTTTAGGAATAATTCTATCCACTACTGCTTGCAACTAAACTCACATGCTGTGCTTTGGGTGGCACAAGACTTCTCACCATCTCTGCTTGATGGGTTATCTAGTTTGGGTCATCTAATCTAGTTTACTGAGATGATCAGCAATGTGTGTTGAAACCTTGGCTTTGTAGAGCTCCAGCTCGTTGTCAGTGATTCTCCAGGGTTCTTCGCTCTTCATCTTCTCAGCCGCGTCCTGCTCCATATCGTCTTCTCTCAGTTTATACTGCTCGATCATCTCAGCAAACTCTGTCAGACTAAATGACAAACACACACACACACACACATTGTGAAAGCTGAAGTGACATGTTCACAATGTTCTCAGGAATGAGACAACTGGGATGATGGGAATCTCGAGGCACAATAAAAAAAATAAAACATCCCCCCCCCTTGCACTTGCATGCAGCAGAGCAATGCAGACGAAACTTTTTACATTTACATCGTGCACATCTTGAGGAGCAGTTGCAGCTGATCAATTCCAAACAGTAGTCTGGGACTGGAGGGAGTGACATCAAGATGGGCAGCAGCGTAGAATCTTCCAGTCTTTACCCCACTGGCAGAGGAAGACATACCGCTTGTTTGCTTGAAGGACCTCCTCCAAAGCTGTATCAACCTGTTTTAAGTAGCTTATGAAGTGACCAGCCATGTGAAACAGCTCAACCAGTTCTTTTGATCTGGTAGCTTGGTGCAATGTGTTTGCTAGACCAATATTGGAAGTCCAGTGTTTAGGGCTGTGCAAAAATTAATTGCGATTAATCGCATCCAAAATAAAAGTCTGTGTTTACATAATATATTTGTGTGTGCTGTATAGAATTATTTTGTATATATAAATACCTATGCATGCATGTATATATTTAAGAATTATTTGCACTTAAATTCTGTATATATATATATAAATACATAATCTATATTATATAAATATAAATATTTTATGTATGAATAACACATTTTCTTAAATATATACATGAATGTGTGTGTATTTATATATATAAAAAATAATTATATACAGCACACACAAATATATTATGTAAACACAGACTTTTATTTTGGATGCGATTAATCGCAATTAATTTTTGCACAGCCCTACCAGTTTTTACCACAACTGAAGTTGTACACTAGGTCTTGAGCAACACTTAAGAACCTTACTTTGAGTGTCATCTTTTTTATTTTGAGCACACCATCATCATGATCCACTTCTAAGAGACCCTGTCCACCAAACAATAAGTGAAGGAACATGAAAAGGCTCTCTGGATTGCATGATATTATTTTCTCTTCTCTTACTACAAAACAATGACATTGACCGGTCAGACTTCAAACTACACACAGCATCCATATTGATGTGGTGATCTTATAATCTGACCAACTTCATGGGTACAATTCCACAACTGGAAATATTTTGTGTCGGTTCATGTTGCTCTTTAGATATAGAAATTAATTCTGATGAAAAATACGATGTGTGTGGAAATAACTGCAGAAAGTAATAGAAATAGAAAGTAGAATAAAAAACCTTATTGATAACTCCGAACTCAATTTTGACCCAAAGACAATAGCATGTGACTCCAAACAAATGACTACAATGAGAAATAATTCAATTATCATTGTCACATACAAATTACCTTAATTCCCACCTAAATAAACTTTATATACTCATTAATTGTGGAATTTCCTGACATTTTAGAGGTCATCTTGGACTTTGCGCTCTACTGAGTTTCACATAAGAGATACAGCTTGGCAAACACCAAAAATAGATTCAGCAGAAAAAAATACCCCTAAAAAAGTCTGTTTGCCATCTTTTACTCAAAAATGCCCGAGGGTGTCACATTATCTGAAAATCGACCTAGTCTATTAGAGCACCTCTGAGAAGTGTCATGCAGATCTTACCCCTCTGACTTGGGCTTTGTATTGACGTCGCCCAGGACAGTGATGTCAGAGAAATCGATCCTGAACTTGCTGAGCAATGTGGCCATGCTGAGGAAAGAGCAACATAGTCATCACATATTTATCAGGCAATCATAAATAATGCACACAATATTGCCACCGCTTCCTTGCAGCTCTGACAGTTCTCCACATAGGAAGAAGGAAGTGGTTCTGAACGCTGGTGATGAAGACTCCAGTGTGTTAGACTCAACAGAAACCTGTGCAGATGAACATGTGAAAGACCTCACAGTCTCTATGAAGACCTTACCGCTGGAACACTGATAATTATAGCGAACAAAGGCACTGGCAGCTGCAGAGGACAATGGGAAACATTTGTCTCACACACACACACACACACACACGCACACACACACACACACACACACACACACACACACAGAGTGCGTGTGCCACAGAGAGTGCTTTATGTAAAAAGAAACCGCATACTAGTCCAGCTCGCTCGTCTGTGTGATCTCAACTCTACAGGACTAGCCCTGACATCTGTGAGATGAAGTCAAATATCAAAGAAAAGCATATTCTTATAGTTCATTTGAGTCATGCATGTTGACTGTGTTCTTCTACAGAAAAAAGAAAGAAACGCATATTCTTCTCATAGAATTCTAATATAAATAATGCAGCAATGACACTACGTGTGTGTATGTATGTAGTATTGATGTACGCACGCTCTGCGGTCGTGGTCGATCCGGTTGATCTTTCCTCCAATGAACACGCGGATCTTACAGTCCTTCCATTTCTTCTTGTTGGCGATGAGATAAGGGATCAGCAGAGTCAGACCTGGAACAGAGATTACACACATTACACATGATCTAGCAGGAGAGGCAGCTCTACAGATGATAAACTTGACATGTAATACGAGGGTCAGTCTGTGAGAAGCATCAGTCAGGCTGTGGTGTTTCCAGCAGCTCCATGTCAAGTTACCTTCGTTTATATAGCGCTTTTAACAATGTAGATTGTTCCAAAACTACTTTACAGTGATAATAGGAAATTAAAATAACAGAGATTGTTTAGCCTTTACAGCAGCTCTAGAATAAAGTTATTGTCCAACTTAAGTTAGTTTTGATTGATTCACTTCCGTCGCAAAGACCATTAGCTATTAATTTCGGGGCCGCTAACATGATACCGTTTTAACACAAAACTCATAAGTTCTTCTCCCTAAAAAACCAACCCTCAACAAACTACTTGTCTGGCCTTAATAGTAGGGAGGTTAAGCCCAAAAAATAGGCCTTTGACTTCAAGTCATGATGCAAAGGTCGCCTTTGGTATGGAAGTACCTAAGGGTCATACAAATAAATTTATCATACGAAACAAGTGAGATCACACTTTGCATCAGAAATAAACATGTTTTTTCAAAAATGGCCACCAATGCACCGAAAATACTCTAGAGCCCATATCTTTCCTTCTGTTAGCTCTATAATGACAAATTCAGTGTCAAAGTGTACATTTTTGGGGTCAAGGAATCCAAAGAAATTGGTTTCAAGTTAAAAAAAAAAAAAAAAAATTACCCATACCATGACACAGTGTTGTAGTCGAGACCACCTCACTCGAGTCCGAGTCGAAACCGAGACCAGAGAGAGTCGAGTCCGAGTCAAGACCGAGTCCATAGAGAGTCGAGTCCGAGTCGAGTCCGAGACCAGAGACGGTCGAGTCCGAGTCGAGACCGAGACCAGTGAGGGCTGATTACCTAATTTACTTTTGTTTACTTAGAGAAATCCTTTATTTTTACTGAATTTACTTTGAGTTTAAAAAATATGATCAGTTTAGGGTAAAAAGGCCACATAGTAGGTGGTGTTAAAAGTAATTTTATTACAATTTGTCATGCGCAGTTGCGCACTAGAAAATCACCAATCACTGGGCGTGTCAATCAATTTAAAGAAATATTTTATTAACATACATTAATAATCATGAAAAATATTTTGAATTGAACTCGAGTGGACTCGGGAATAAGTCCGAGTCCTAAAAAAAAAATGTTCGAGTACGAGTCAATTCCGAGTCCAAATGCACACGAGTCCATGACAAGACCAAGACCATTAAAATATGGTCTCAAGACCGAGTCCGAGTCTCGAGTACTACAACACTGCCATGACAATTGGTGGTAAATATGCACATTTCACATAAAAATTGTGTCATCAGAGTGACTTTACTTATCTTTTCGCTCAAAAACTAATTTTGTATTTAAGCAGTGCAGCTACTTCTGTACATTACTGTACATTTGTCCTAAGTAGCATGAGATTTCAACCAGTCAGGAGTAGCCTATAACAAATCAGTTCCTGCAACAACACATCCTATCTGCACCAGGAGCTGTGACAGCTGTTGAAGGTCAGAGGTAACAGGTTAACACTTTAAAGGAACACTCCGACTTTTTGGGACTTTAGCCTATTCACCTTACCCCCCAGAGTTAGATAAGTCCATACATACCTTTTTCATCTCCGTGCGTGCTATAAGTCTGTTTGACGCACCCACCGCTAGCCTAGTTTAGCACAAAGACTGGATGTGAATGGTTGCAGCTTTCATACTAATCCAAATGAGTGACAAAAGAACGCAAACGTTTTCCTATTTACATGTTGTGGTTTGTATAGTCACAGAGTGTGCAAATATCAAGGCCATATGAGACACAGATATCTTTTGACCGTATAAATACTATATTTTCTGAAGGGGAAGCACTGCTACTTGGGCAGAGTGATAACAATCACCTGAGACGCACCGTGACGAGGAGCAGAGAGTTCGCTTCGCTCAGCGTTGGAATAAAGAGTCAGCAATTACTAACGTTAGATAGAAAAGCATAGTTTATCATGGGTGTTTGCTTTATTGTATGAGCTGTGACAATAAACAGGGGAGACCAGGTAATACAGTACCATGTTTCATTGATTTCCAACCAAAAACGCACCCAGATTTATAAATATCACATGAATAAATAATTATTATTACAGGAATCAATATATTTTAAATGCAATTTATTAGCTGAACCAAATGTATTCAACAGAAGACTATATAATATACAGTATTGCATTACCATAGGATAGAATAAGGGGAAAGTAATAGCACAAATTGTTTTTGCACAATGAACTCACAGCCTATCGTACCCTTTTGCACGCTCAAGTTCGTTATTTCCATGGTTATTTCAAATTTAGGCTACTAGGCGCGCCACGCGCAGGGTGCAAGTTCAACGCGGTGAACGCGCTCGTTTTTTTTTCCCAAGCGCGTCCGCACCGCATCAAGATAAAAACATATTCATACCCTAATCATATAATAGTGTCACTAACGTTACATTAGATCTGGCTAAAGGCACTGTTACAGTAGGTCATCTAAAAACATAACGGAACATTACCTCAGCCGCAGGTGATCCACTTGTCCTGTAACGTTACGTGCCATCGATGGGATGGCCGTATCCTTCAGCACATTATGGTCCGTGTGGCAAATTCCATTTTTTCAAAATAGTCGTCCTCATTGAAATGTACCGAGCAAACATAATGTCCCTTGATAATCTTAGGTGTGTTTGGATAAATATCCAGAGTAAGTTAGACATTTCTTCATCCAGTCAGCGTTTTTAGTTGGAATTCTGTGAAACATGGTTACCTCCCCTGTTTACTGTCGCAGCTATTTACAATAGAGCGAAAACCCATGACTCTAAACTACGCTTTTACTATTTATAAATTGCTGACTCTGTTAGCCAAACACCGAGCGAACTCTCCGCTCCTCACCACGGCGTGTCTCCGGTGATGCGGTTATTATGCCGTCAAAGTAGCAGTGCTTCGCCTTCAGAGAATAGTTCCCAGGTTTTATACGGTTAAAAGATGTCTGTGTCTCATTTGACTTTGTTATTTGTACATTCTGTGACTATACAAATCACAACATGTAAATAGGAAAACGTTTGCGTTATTTTGCCACTCATTTGGATTAGTATGAAAGCTGCAACCAGTCACATCGAGTCTTTGTGCTAAGCTAGGCTAGCGGTGGGTGCGTCAAACAGACTTATAGCACGCACTGAGATGAAAAAGGTATGTATGGACTTATCTAACTCTGGGGGGTAAGGTGAATAGGCTAAAGTCCCAAAAAGTCGGAGTGTTCCTTTAAGGTTCGTACGACTTTCTTGTTAAATAGAAAAATGTTTTTAATGTTAGATAACTAATAACTCAGAGTGATCTCATGAAGTAGCGTGTGTATGACACGCCAATTCGTATTTCCATTTTTGGCGTGCTATCAATACACATAATCGCTTTTCAGTGTGTTTATGAACGCCGTTGACTTAACGTTATTGATTTACCTCAACCCTGTCCCTAAACCTAACCGTCACTGGGGTTAATGGCATTTATTACTGTTCCCTTACCATCCTAGGAAAGAAACACAAAGCTCCCCAGATGTAGATGTACATTTTGCTTTGTTTTGCTCAGACATTTGACGGTGTGTACAGACACACGGAATGACGCGGACGTTAATGGCGTAGACATAGACGCATACACGCAGATAGCTCAAAATGCGTCGAGATAACACGCCACTTGACTCGAAATTGGTGTCTATGTTTACGCAAAGTCATGATGTCATGTTGAATAACTAGCTAGATAGTTGACTATGGAAAAAAACAACATTAGAGGGAAAACCTCTTCTCGAGAATACTGAAGGCAAAAATTATCCTTATAATTTGTATTAATTTAAACTCACTTGCTGCAGCTAGCAGACCTAGGCGAGGCAGCTCGCGCACCTATTGGCTGCTCTGCAGTAGAGCCCTGGGCGGGACTGTTTTCTTCATCCCGCTTCCGTCCACGGCCGCCAAATTTCTGACTATTACCGCCCGCTCTTGCAATATATATGTCCACTCCCGGCTGCACCCGCAAAACTCTGAGAATTTATTCCCGCACAATAATAGAGATGATTTTGATTTTGTGTCTTCTCCCATCCCACAGGAAAAAACACATATTTGTATTGCTATTATTAAAGAGAATCATGGGGTTGTTTTTTCGTTACCCTGGCCTACATGTCTTTTGACACACTGATCAGGAAATGAATAAAAGTCCAAATGTCAGACTTGCCTTGCTTAGGTTTTGTGCTGTAAATACCTCGTTTGAGGATCTTTTCCACATCATTTATTGACATCTCCATCATGTCGCTAGACTACCTCCCGATCCCGCAGTTTTTTTTTAGCCGCTCATTCCCGCCCGCAGCAAAGTTCAAACTGCCCGCTCCCGGGAGATTTGTGTTGGGTCCCGCGGGACCCGGCGGTACTCAATCCCAATGCAGCCCTCAACTCTGTGGCAACTGCTGCAACCTATAGACCATTTCACAAGATGTAAACAACACTGGTCCAGAAGCACTTCCTGTTTCAGTTTTTTAACACTACATAAAAGCTGGGATAAAATACAACCAACAGAACATTTAAAACTGAATCAAAAAGTTAAATAAACATCTTTAAGATGTTTTCTTTACATGTGAAATAAAGAAAACAGTTACAAACTGAAACAGGAAGTGCTTCTGGACCAGTGTTGTTTACATCTTGTGAAAACTTTGGGGTCTTTTTGACCCGCAAATGAAAAAATGTTCTCTTTTTCCAAATGGTATGAAACTTTCTACGACTCTTAACACTGTCTAGATCTACCCCCCAAAAAAAAAAAAAATTGAATGATATCTGTTTTTATGTTAGCATGAAAAAAAAAATGCCAACACTCTTTATCTTCGGGGTCCCTGGAGACCCCGCATAGTGAATATACAAAATTCATCATTAAAATCAGAAACAACGAAGAAACAACGCAGATCACATAGACAGAAATAAAGTGGCACACTTCCAACAATGCAAAAAAAACATCCACAATGCACACACACACACTTCAAATACCAACACCTCCAGTAAACAGTAAACACCTTCAGTGCACCACCAGTTATTGTTCCTAATTGTTCACACACACACACACACACACACACACACACACAAAATCCAATCAGTTTTTTTAGGAAATCGTTTATTTATTACAACAATTTTATTTTTTTACTGCTTTATATGCTCATTTGTTATTGCTGTTCAGTTCATTGCATTTTTATGTTTTGTTTTTTTTCCAATATGTAATATAACTGTTCATTTCTGTTAAATTTTGTTCTTTTGATTTTTGTTCTTTTTTTAAATCAACTGAACGTTGATTTAAAATTATAGAATTATATTAAAAACAGATAATTGAAATAAATGATCAAATCTAAAGACTCCAACATTTCTCTTTGTAACATCTTGTTCAGTTTTGATTCTAATCATAATGTAACATTATTGAAAAACTTTTGTCAGTACAAAAAATACTTAACTTTGACAAAAAGTTTTTTTTTTTTTTTTTGGTTATAATTGTGATTGTATAATATTTAGATATGAATCCAACTGGAAAAACTTGTGAAATATATATATAGTTTGGTTAGTCAAATAGCAAAGAGCTTATAGTGGAGGTCTATGGCCATCTAGTGGTTAAAGTGATATTTTTTTATTTTAAAACTGCATTTTCCAAAAAATTGTTTTATAAAGTGAATTTTACATACAATGCAGTTTTTGTAAAAAGCCTATTTAAATAAATATTTATTTATTAATTTATAGAATTTTAATTTTAATTGAAAAGATATAAAAAATCCTCCAAAAACTGCACAAATGTAAAAAAACTACATTTGTAAAAAAAAAAAAAATATATATATATATTATACGGCTTCAAAATTAAATGTTATTGTCTGGGGTCCCTGGAGACCCCAAAGATAATGAGTGTAGACACAAATGAAGATAATAGAAGGGTTAAGATAAACACATACAATAGCTTCAAAATTCTTATTGTATATAATAAAAGTGCTGCATCTTTTTTTTACAGCAGTAAATAGTTACTGTAATACAGAGTAGAACAATTATCTGCCACAATGAGCAAAGAATACATTATTTTTTCTAAGACAAAATCCACAATTAAGGCAACAGGATTACAACATTATATAGGCCTATATGACATAGTTTTGGTGACCTGGATTGTTTGTTTAGCATCAGCATTTCCTCAGAGCTCTGACTTAATAATGATCATCATGTAGCTCTGAGTAGCTGGAGATATGTCCACCTGAAAGAAGTATAGGCCTACAGGTCTTTATTTCCCAGATTACTCCCACAAATGCATCTCCTGTTTTTTTTTTTTCATGGCATGATTCATTTTATTAAAACATAGAATTAACTCTGTAAAGATAGTGATAGTAGTTACACCATGTCCCTTAATCATGAAGATTATTTTTTATTTATATCGGCCACGCACACTCACGAACTGACTGAACGCTGTGTTGATGTGTGTGTGCACGGCACGCGACCAGTCACGTGTGATGATCGTTTGACAAAAGTCTGGATGTCATATTTGGCACGCGCAGCAGCACTGCAGGAGAGCGTAAGACGCGCCTATGTTCTGGATTCTCCTGCTATTAAATAATAAACTATATCATCACATTAAGTTGATGATTAAGGGGAGACTAAAACAGCCCTCAGTCCGACGGCCAGCCCACGAGTATAATCTCCGCGTGTCTAATGTGCTGCAATTTGTTTGTTATGTCAGATGTCTTTTGACAAGACTACAATTTTTCAACACGCCAAAGTGGCTAGTGGGTGTGACTGTGTTACCCGCCACGTGTGAAATCCACCCCCATTTGGCGGGTTGGCGGGTGTTAATGTCAAGCCCTGTACACAAATACATATATACATACATACAAATATATACACGACAACCCTAATCAACATGAAACTCCTCTCATGAATTGTGGTCGTGTTTTTGGGTTTCTCTTACCATGTTGCGAATCATATTTCTGTAAACTAATGTCTCTTTACTTTACTGATTACCAGGAGATTTTATCATTTCAACATAACGGCAGCTTTTAAATACAAGTCTGTAATTTGCAATTGCTGTTTCCATGACATTAAAGCGTAACTAAACCCCTGGTCAGAGCCTGACTCCACCCACTGGCAATATTTGAAAATGCTGAAAAAGTGGGCAGACCCCAGAGGGGATAGAGGGGACGAAATAGATGCTAAAACACTCTATCCTGATCGTTTTCAATACTCACAATTCCAATTCCTGACTCCCTACAGTGGTTTTGACGACACAAGATTTTTATACTACCAAGGGCGTAGCTCGCGTGGTGAGCTGAAACCTGGGTATGTCACGAAGTGCGGAACATCCAATAGGAAAATTCAACTGCAGTAGCCACCGTTCAACCTGAAGAGGGCAGCACTAAGACGTTTTTACACCATATATTGTAGAAATAAATCACTTTATAAACAAATGTCAAAAAAGTTACTCGAATCAATGACTGGTTTTAATAAAGATCCATTCTTACAGATCATTAACTAAAAAAGTTGGTTTAGCGTTTAGTTACTCTTTAAGAACAGACTGCAGTCACAAACAGAAACTATTTTTCTTTCTTTTTTGTGGTTGAGCCAGTAAAAAACTTGGCAGGACAAGTTAAGATCTGCTAGATTATTTAGTCTCTTGATCTCAGTTATTCCCACTGGCAGCTCTGGAGATACTCCAGACAGAAGGCTGTGCAGCTTTCCCAGCTTTACTCCGCCAGAGCATTAACTTCCGCTAACAGAAAGAGGAAACTTTGCCTTTGCCGGCAGCCAAAGTGGTTTGGGATTTAGGAACACGCCTCCCACTGCATGAAAATGTGTGGCTTGTCGGACATGGCAACAGAAAACAGTAATCATTGCGAATGGTCAATTGTAAGTTTGCACATGTTTTACACTTACCCCCATCATCAAAGAGCCACCAAACGTCAACCGTGCCCTTGCCCTGCTTCTGCTGGAACTGCTGACTTGCGTCCAACAGCCGCTGGTCCATCATGTTCAGAGGAAGCGTCGGGCTCCGTTTATCTGGAGTCACAAACACACACTATCACACTCCATATCAGGACACACACACCAATAACAATAATCCATGAGCAGACAGAAGAAAGGAAAGACTGAGGCAGACTCTTCAGTGGGAAAGACAAGCAACCCTTTAGGAAGACACAGAATTAGAACGTGACAGGAAGTGACATCATCGGAGCTGAAACACAAACACATCTAGATCAGGTCAGAGGTCACACCAGCAGAAAACACTCAAAGCGGCGATCCCTAAAAAGTTGCAGAGAGAAGGAGCATGCAGGTGCGAGACAGAGCGGAGTGTGAGAACGAGAGACACGTGCCTTTCTTCAACAGCGGCCGTGTGTGAGCTTTGCCATCATCATCCTCATCTAGATAAACACACGAGAGGGTTAGAGTCGCTAATGCTGCGATGGGAAACATGTGCGTCAGTCACACAGACATGTGTGCTGCAGTGTACTATGAGGCAGGTGACCTGCTGAGAAACCTCTATCATCTTCATCATTAACACACACACACACACAAACTCATGCTGTCTGTGGTCCAGATCGTAAGCAGCTTCATTATGAATCTGTGAATTATGATCGAGCTGCTGCTGTATGAGCTCTATTACCCAGAAGTCTACACGGCATCAATACAAAAAACATAACCCACTTCATTTCTATTCCCTATAGACGGCACTCTGAGAAACCCAATCTAGCCCTCATGTGCTGTCCGCTCAGGGTAAACTCACCCCAGACCAGACAGGGATGGAACAATTAATTTATATCACTTACTCTATTCAGGTTCTTACATAATAAAATGTAAAATCTTACATCATAAAATATGTATTATTAGGATAAAATTAACATTTGTCAAAGTTTTCTTTTGTATTTCAATGTGTGTGTTTGCATTTGTTCTCCATCTGTAATGGCGTCACTTCATTTCTGTGTGTTCTGCATTCTAGCTGAAGTTTTTATTTGTTTTGACAAATTATGCAAGATAGAGCAACTTGTCTCGCACATTCATCTCCGTGTGTGGGTTTTGATGGCAGGGTGTACGCGTTTACTTCACAATTATCAAGCCATTTAGATGAAGGGAATTATTTATTTATTTAAATAAGGATTTATTTGGATTAGGGTTAGGAACTTACCCTTTCAGCAAACATCATCTGGGGTATGAACAGTGCATATGGCTTTTTAGTCCCAAATCAAGTGTGCATTTAGAAACAAGTTCATGTTGTCAGTGTTGTGCTAGAAATTTTGCAAATGCAAGCCAGTGAACGCTTCAGGTGTGGGCTAGACCTGAACACTTCTGTGAACACACATTTAGGAAAATGGGTGCACATAGTGACAGGCCAAACTCTGGTTTTGAGACAGCAAATTCTGCTTCCCTAAAACCATCTGACCACTGAAGCGTCCATCTACAGCGGCCGTGTGTCCGTTCTGGTTGTGTTGTCCAGTGTTCTCATCTGCCTGACCCCTGGTGATCGCCGCTTGCAGCTATATTTGTTTTTTATAATTATTTTCTCAGCCTTCAGAGAGCGCTGTGATGTCAGATGGTGCTGAGAGGGCCCAAACCTAAGACCTTCATGCCATTTATCATGGACTAACTACAAACATGACAAGTCGAGTAAACACTTGCGGTTCCCAGACACATCTGAGCTTCTCAGCACACATCTGAGAACACGGTTTGTTGTTTGTTGTGTTGTATTGGGCAGACATTTCAGAAAACACATGGAGTGTGGATGATTTGGGATATAAAATGCTTCTGATGAGAACCAGGCCCAGAGAGACATGAAGGTCAACATATGACTTCTGGTCTTAGCAACCACTGCTTAAGAGGAACATTTCACCAAACTCCTGGGAAATACTCTCATCTGAGGTTTTGCTTTCAATATTTTCTCCAAGAACAGAAGATTATTTAAAGGATACGTATAACTCTGAAGAACAAGTGTGAAGTGCTTCTCCGTGAACACACAGAGATGTGAGGTGTGCTGACCTTTCTGCACGGCTGGGCTGTTCTGGACACTGGTGGCCTTGGAGGAGGGTTTAGACGAGTCTCCATCCGAGTCTTTACTCATGTCAACCGAAACCACCACATCCTTCAGACCTGAAGATTCATCTTTAGAGACAATGCAAAGTTCAGCTTTGAGGTCAAGGCAAATACAAATTTAGCGTGGATGCCAAGTTATCGGAAAATTACCTCATTACATGGACAATTTCATCTGCACAAACACTTAATGTCTAGAATCACGCATGCCCAGCTACGAACATCATGCTGTCCATCTAGATGTTTCAAAGACTTTAAGCACTTTCCTTCACTTTCCTGCTCTCATATGAACAGAATCAATATCATACTTGTGTAGTTCACAGCTAGTGAACCGCTGATGCCTGGTTCTCCTGAAGCTAACTGACAAGAACAACAGCACTAAGCAGAGGCACCTGATAATGTGCTTGTTTGAAGAAGTGACTGGATAATGTAGTAATAGATGTACAGCACTTTACCTTGGCCTTGAATGTGAGAAATATCGAGTCCCTCTCGCAGTCTGAGAATGACAACACCGTACTGAAAATCAAACGCATCGCTACACACACACACACACACACACACACACACACACACACACACACACACAAACAAACAAGAGTTAATGTCTCACAGGAGGAAGAACCAAACCATTTATATCAAAGCTGTGTTTGCTCATAAACATCCACTTGACGTTCATCAGGTAGATCCACTTGAAGAGAATGGGGCATATTTATGAAAAACAATGTCAGAAAACACTGAGTGCTCCCCCTGAGTCCTCTACCTGAAGGAACTACTTTGTTTGGACAACCAGTGCTTAACTTCAGCTGGTCCGTTATTGTGGATTTTTGCGTTTCCACATTTGTTTTTAAATAATCAGGCATAAAGAAGTGCATTCAATGGTGTGTGTGAGACACAGCAAGTTAATTTAATATTTATTTTGGAGGTTATGTTTAGCTATTCGCCCTCACCATCTGTATTCTTGACCAGCTTTCTCAAGTTCAAGAGAGTGTAGATACCCATTGATAATAAGTTAATATCACCAAATGTCAAAAAGACAGTCAAGCATATATTCCTTTTCCATATCCACGATTAAAGCTGATGGTGTTTCTGATCAAGAGAGATCCCGATAGAACTGCTAACACCAATGAGGATAGCAGAGACATGAGTCAGATCACTCACATTCAGAAGTCCACATTACCGGTGAGAAAATATCACTGATCAACTGTATAATTATTGGCCTCAATGTATTTATAAAAATCACATGACAGATACACACTCAGCTGTAGTCAAGGCTGTGCAGAAACTTGTGATGTTGTGTGTCATTCTGTGTGTGTTCTGGGAAAAAGTCTCTGTTACATATGGTAACCCTCGTTCCCTGAGGGAGGGAACGGAGATGTAGGTCATGACTGACTAACTTCGAGTGAATCTAAAACAAGCCAATGCACATTGGTGTGCAATCATTTGCATCAGCTGCACAGCCTTGTTAGCACGGGTATATAACAAGCAGCTGCTGCAATTGCACTTCTGTTTTTTGCTGAGGAGCCAATCCTGAGAAAGCTGGCCTCCCGGCAGGCAGCAACAGATATGGCAACGGGATATATGCCTCCGTTCCCTCCCTCAGGGAACGAGGGTTACCATACGTAACCAAGACATTCCCTATCGGTCAGTCACTACAACATAGGTCATGACTGACCAATAGGAATCCCTACCAAAGCGCCACAGCCGCTGCACCCCTTCCAGCACCCCATGCAAGCATCCGCACCTTCTTACCTGGAAAGACGATAGGAGGAGGGTTACACGGGGAGTGTCTGACACTGTTGTTCCGTGATAACCCATACAGTGAGACCTTGGATAATACTGGGAAAGCGTGCCCTTTTCTGAGGGAGGGGAACGCTGCAGAAGCCACATTCTTCAAAGAGTTATGTGGAAATACATATGCAGTACAGCCTTCGGGTTAGTCCATTTGAAATAATGGGTGACTTAGCCTAAGGGAAAGACACAGGCTTCCGTCTTAGGAGCAACCGTGGAATACATACACATATGGGATCCCAGTAGGGTCACACATATGGAACCCAGCCCTGGTCTTTCAAGGATTCAGCGGACAGGGGCCTGGCTGAGGGGTTTGAGGACTCAACAGGTTTTTCACAGAATAGGGATGCACAGTGGGGTGCAGCAAGCCGACAGAGACGGGCCTCTCAGTGCTTCTACCCGTTTAGGGTGAGAACACGGGAGGAGACCGTCTCTACACGAAGGCTATAGTATCTAGTGAACGTGTTAGGTGTCGCCCAGCCCACAGCTCTACAGATATCTGTTATCGAGGCGCCACGAGTCAACGCCCTGGAGGATGCGACACCTCTCATGGAGTGTGCATGCAACCTGAGCAGGCAGGGCACACCTTGACCTTGGTAAGCCAAGGCAATGGCTTCCACTATCCAGTGGGCCATCCTCTGCTTGGAGACAGCCTTCCCTTCTGCTGGCCTCCGTAACAGGCAAAGAGCTGGTCCTGATGCTTTGAGTTCTGCTGAGGAGGATTTAATAGTCTCACCCCCCTAAGAAACCTGACGACCAGGTCATGCTTTCCAACTGTTTTGCCATCAATATGGTCGTGATAAGCTGAAATAGCGGCAGCATGAACTTTGAGGATGGAGGAAGACAGTTTTCGCTCCAACCCATGCTGCAAGAAGGAAAGCGCAGACTCTATTGAACATCTCCGGGGGTCATCCTGGCGAGAAGAACACCACTCAACAAACAGGTTTCACTTCAGGGCATAGACATGTCTCATGGACGGCGCCTGTGCTGAAGTGATGGTGTTAAGTTCCTCTGTGGTTAAGACACCTAGAACCGTCCAGGGACCAGACATGGAGTTTCCAGAGGTCTGGAAGCGGGTGCCATAGTGTGCCCGAGTCAGAAGATCCTTCCTCAGAGGAATGGGCCAGAAAGGGACTGTCACAAGGAGCATGAGTTCTGGGAACCAAGTCCCAGTGTCCTCCCTAACTTTGCACAGTGTCTGCGCAAGTAGGCTCATTAGGGGAAAAGCATATTTGCGAAGGACCCAGGGCCAGCTGTGTGCCTGTGCGTCTGTGCCGAGTATTCCCTCGGTCAGGGAGTAAAACAGCTGGCAGTGGGAGGTCTCTGAGGAGGCAAACAGGTGCAGAGTTAGATGTACTGCCAGCAACTTGAGATGAGGGTCCGTCCACACCCCTGATACTGCATGCCCGTTGCATGTGGCACCCCAGCCGGTGGCTGAGGCATCTGTGAACACCACAGCATGCCTGAATACCTGTTCAAAGGGGACTCCTGCCCGAAGGAATGAGGGATCGGACCACAAGCTGAAGGTCTGACGGCAGGCCGGTGTGATTGCCACCCGGTGAGTGCCGTGATGCAACGCCCATCTCGGGACTTGGCCGTGAAGCAGGGGCTGACGCTGTCTCATATGAAGCAAGCTGAGCGGGGTTACCACTGCTGCTGCTGCCATTTGCCCCAGGAGCCTCTGAAAAAATTTCTTTGGGACGGCCGTCCTGCCTTTGAATCTGTTCAAACAGTTCAGCACCGACTGAGCGCGCTGCTCTGTGAGGCGCGCTTGTCTTTGCGACCGAATCCAACTCCATACCGAGAAAAGAGATCCTCTGCACGGGGGCGAGTTTGCTCTTTTCCCAGTTGACCTGAAGACTCAACTGGCTGAGGTGCCTGAGCAGGAGGTGGCGTTCTCGGACCGTACACTGCTGCCGACTGGCGACAGAAGAGGAGGATGAGAGTGGTAAGGATTTTGTCCCGCCACTGCTCTGAGTGCTCTTTGGACCCAGAGATGGTAGAAACCGCTCTTTCACCATTGGTTGAGGCCAGCGGCGGAACAGAAAATTTTCCCTCCCAGCCCTCTTCCGGGGAAGGGAGCGGTGAGGCCACCGTCTCCTAGAGAGCAGTTCCATCCAAACTACCTGGGGCCACTTACCTCTGGCTTTGCTGCCCTTCTTGGCGTGGGCCTGGACGGGCGGGGTGGCCTGCCTGTGACTGGCTCTACGGCGCTGTTTAGGTGGAGGCTGTTGCTGCGGCGCAGGAGCAAGGGCAGAAGCAGGAGGACACCCCCGGCAACGAGCAGACTGAGGAGCCGCGGGCGGAGGCAGCAACTGACCGCTTCTATACAGCCGAGAACTGCTGGGAAAAGTTATCGACCGCGTCGCCAAAGAGGCTGGTCTGGGACACGGGGGAGTTAAGAAACCGGAGCTTGTTGGTCTCCCTAATGTCGGCCAGACACAGCCAGAGATAGCATTCCTGGACCATTGGTGTAGACATCGCACAACCCACCGACCGGGCGGAAACCTTCATTGCACAAAGCGCGAGGTCCGTTGCGGCATGGAGAACTTGTGGATCGTTACCACCCTCGTACAGCTCCATCAGTGCCTTGGCCTGATGGACCTGCAGCAATGCCATAGTGTGCATGGCAGAGGCAGCTTCCCCACAGGCCTTAGTAAAAAGTAAATGGTGCCGTCCATGTCCCCGTGAGCTCCTCATGCACTTCCGGGAAGAAGGGCACTGGGGTGGGTGGCTGAGAAACCAGCACGCGCTACCATGAGATCATCATCCAGCCTCGTGGGTTCGGGACACGGCGGAGGGTTCCAAACGAGCCCGACCCTGTTGGCGGCCCGGGAAAGCATGGTCATCATCTCCAGGTCCTTCTCGGGCACCGCTGACACACCTGAAGGAGGAAGGAGGGAGCGGCTCCAAGACGTCATCTGCAGAGAAATCTGACCCACTCTCCGATGTAGATTGACATCTGATCATCGCAGGGATCATCGCATGGCTCCAAAGCAAAAAGCTGAAGTGCAATTGCAGCAGCTGCTTGTTATATACCCGTGCTAAAGAGGCTGCGCAGCTGATGCAAATGATTGCACACCAATGTGCATTGGCTTGTTTTAGATTCACTCGAAGTAAATTGGCTCTCTAGCGAGATTCCTATTGGTCAGTCATGACCTACGTTGTAGTGACTGACCGATAGGGAACATAAGTTGTATGGGTCAGTGTCGTCACCGCGCCTTTTAATAATATACGATTATTAATTTACAAATGAAACACTGTAGATGATGTACAAGCATGTCTGCACAGAGTGTCTCTGACGCCACTGCTGCCCCGGCAAAAACAAACTCAAGAAACTCATGTTACATGGATGACTCTGGGACATAACCAGAGTTCAGGAAAACAAACCACCTACTAGCATAGTAAAAACTGATGACACACTAATTCAAGAGGATAATTATTCATAGTGGATTGATTTGAAACAGAAGATGAAACCCACTGTATTAGGTTTATGTAGGTCTCAACATCCTTTACATCTCCAATACGCCAGTCGTTTTTGAAACCAAGCACCAGAGTGTTGGGCCTCAATCTACCCAGTCCAGCAGCCTGGAAAACACACACACACACACACAGCAGAAGTAAATATCTTAAAACCGGTGAAAGCACAGAAGTCAGCTGTGAGTAGATTACAGGGTCACATGAACACAGCGCTGAGCATAGACCAATCAGGCCAAGGGATTTTAGGCCAAATGAGCTTTTGACCAATGAAAGTTAAAAATGCAGTAACTTTGTAAGGATTGACAATCTAAAAAATCTAAACTAACCAGTGAACAAGATCCTAAAAGCAAGTATTAAACAAATCTTGTGAATAGGGCTATAAAAACCCCTCAGAATTAAGCACACACACCTGCAGCAGGTACTGTGTGCCTTGCCGTAGGTCTTCAGCCACCACAGGTGTGTAGAAGGCTTTGGAGTTGTTGTTGAGGAGCCACCGCTGGTAGCGCACCATATCACTGTTCAACTCTTTAAAGTTGGGCCGCCGAGAACTCTAAAAACACAGAAACGACACGAAAGAGACCAGTTGAAGTGATGCCACAGGAACATCAAGTCAAGTAACCTTTATTTATATACTACAATACAGAGTGTTGCAAAGCAGCTTCACAATGAGAAAGAGGAGAATAATGATCAATTAAAGCTTCAAGCAGCGATGAAAGGGCTCTCAGACCCGTTCCACCGCCACCCAGTGGTTTAGGAAGACACAGCATGGTGGGAAATGTGCAGTTAAGTAGGTAAATATAGGAAGAATGTCTAAGTCACTTACAAAATTGCCCTTTATTATGATGATAATAGCATGCTATATAATTCAGCTAATTTTGTATCCTTGCCACAGTATATCGAGATATCAATTTTTCATCCTCAATGTCTTGACTTCACGCTGACTGAGTTTTGTGGTATTTGGATGAATTCTCTAGGAGTACTTTAAATTCCATTACATGCGTTTTCCAAACAGCCCTTAATATCCGACTTCCTGTTGGACTAGGGTAAAAAGTAAGAATATAAAGGATATATTGAACTGATGAGATCTATACATGTACCGAGTTCCATATTACATGCAAACGTGTTTGATTTATTGACCAAGTTTTCGAACCCCGTTCCAGGGGGCACTGTCGAGCCCCCCTGCCACGCCCGGGTACTGTGTGCAAAGTTTCAAGAGTTTGAGCATGTTAAGGGCCCCAAAAGTGCCCGAATAGTCATTAGAAAAATAAAAAAATAAATGTATCCTATGGAAAACAATAGGGCCTTCGCTCTTTTCAAGGCTGGGGCCCTAATAAACGGAGCAATTCCAAGAGGGTCCTCACACCATCGGTGCTCGGGCCCTAATGATGCGAACAGAGTTCAGTTCTGCTGTAAAGCAGCTCTAAAAGACAATAGTGTCATTGTCAGTCCAGTGTTGATTCAGTTCAGTTAATTAACTGTGTATAGATCATCAATTATGAAATGAGTTCAATTCATGAATAAAACAGCTCTTCAGGAAACAGTGATGTCATTGTCATGAAATCCAAAAACAAGGAGTAACCAGCCTGGTTTCTGGCTTCAGCCAACCTGTGCGATTTCGATTCCAGGAATGTGTTTTGTAAAATGATCTCATCGAAGCTTTCCAGATAAAGTACTCTTGATTAGCATGTACTCTTGATTAGCATGGTCCATACAGACCCCTAAAAGAGATCGGTTTATTTTTAACAACTATAAATCACTGTCCCCACTGAGTTCAGGGAAGTTTTATTACACAGAGAACATGTTTCAATTAGCACAGTCAAAAACAGATCGCACAACAGTCTACTCGCTCCTAAAACAACACATACATACATTCTCCACATATTGACAGACATCAGGAATTACAGAAGCTACTCACGATGCGCACATGACCGCACACCATCAGACCCACATTCTTGGTGAAGGCATGAACAAGATGAAGAATGGCTGGTCGTGAGTTCGGTGCTCCAGTCATCACCAGACACTGAGGCCTAGAAGAGACACACACACACACACACCACACACGTCACCTGCACATCACACACCAGAAGATCCGCAGGCCATACACTTTAATGAACGCCAATGTACAAAGCGCCATAAACTGCGACATCAGCAAAAGCAGCACATAGTGTGCCGTGCGTTACGTTCTCATGACCTCCAGGGTCAGCGGCCCAGGCGAGAGCAGAACACACAGCTCAGATTAGAAGCTTCAAAGCAAAAATGTTAAGAATAAAACAGGATTATGCCGAGGGTAAAACGTTTGATTTGAAGGTACTGTCAGAAAACCAGTAATCTCTGACCCTGGAGGATCTAGCGGCTCTTCCTCTGCACTCAACATGTGATTCAGTCAGAGCACATACACACACCGCACAGAACACATTACACTGAGGATCAGTCAATCTAGGGCACTCCATCTAACAAAACACTATTACATCTATTTTTTCCTCAATCAAGTCCATTATGATTTTTTATGCATGTGTTAGTCACATATTTTGATTGCATTTCAAGAAAATTATACACTTCTTTTTAACAATCAATGGCAAAATTTTCAAACTTGAACTAGTCAAGCGACGATTGAGGCTCTAACCTTGACTTTGCCTGGAGTCAGATTGATAAATAACAGTCGCCTTAACTACATGTTAGTACATGTTTGATAGTTAATGGGATAGTCAGTGTTTAGTGGTAAAGTAAAACCAAAAAAGCCCCGTTAGAATAAATGGTAACACTTTACAATAAGATTCATTAGTTAACATTAACTAAGAATGAATTATACTTCTTCAGCATTTGTTAATCTTTGTTAATGTTAATTTCAGCATTTACTAGTACTTTTTTAAAATCTTGTTAACATTAGTTAATGCACTGTGAACTAACATGAACAAACAATGAACAGCTGGATTTGTATTAACTAATGTTAATAAAGATTAACAAGTACAGTAACAAATGTATTGCTCATGGTTAGTTCATGTTAGTTAATACATTAACTAATGTTTAATAAATGTACCTTATTGTAAAGTGTTACCAAATAAATTATCAATAACATATACTTCGAATTAAACATCTAAACATGTATTATTTCCTTGGTTCAAAGCTTCGTTACATTGGTCATGGTGCAGGATTACTTTGATTTTCAACATTTGATATGGAGGATCAACAGAAATAATTGCAATCTCCATTTCAGTATGTAGAGGTTTTGTTTTTGGCACTTATTACTATCCATACTCCATACTGTCATGCTGACAATTTTCAGCTAAATATGTTAAAGGTGCTGTATGTAAGAAATTTTTCAAATAATCATAAAATGGCCTCGATATGTCACTAGACATTAGGAAATCATGTTCATTTCAGATACTTATATCAAGTTCAAGTTCATTTCACTGAAAACAGAAGTCCAGCCAGGATATTGTCATTTAAAAAGTGAAGTTGCGGCCTTAACTGATGTTGATGTCGTCATGTTGAGTTTTAGTATGATGCGCCACCCTCCCCCGATCTACCAATCACAAAGTCAGTAGTGTTGCGGCATCCGGGTTGTCAGCTCTGCTGTAGTTACCACAGCTGCAGATACAAATGTGTCCGATAAAAAAAAAAAAGCTTGGATCCAGCAGCATATCTGGCAACCTCGAGTCAGGGGGGAGGGGGATACACCGCTCTACAGTGATTTGAAAGTGATTGCAGTACCAGTTTTGGCCACAATCTTACATTCAGCTCCTTTAAATTAATAATTTGTTATATGTGCATTACATTTTTACAAATGTTATGTACAGCAATAAACAGTGTTTTGTCATTTACCTTGTGGCTTTTCTTTTGAGTCCATATAAAATAAAATGTATGATGACTTGGTTTAGGGGATAGAAAATTATTAAAGTCCCCCTGTGGTGAAAATCCAGCATTTAATGTTGTTTATGAGTCTATGTGGTGTTTTTAATATGCTTTAAGACAAACCATGTGTAAATTCATAAGTCGACAGGATTGCTGAGTATTTTCTCCTTAAAACTGCAGTGAACCAAAGACTAAGAATTCACTGGTGTTTCTGATGTCACAAAACTGTAACCAATCAGATCAACGTGTGAACGAGTGGATCACTGAGCTGAGTGAGTGGAGGTGGGGCTCATTTGCATATTCATAGTATACTAAATGAGGCAAGGGTGTTGAGTTACATTCAAGCCATTTTAAAGAGCCCCTATCATAGCATTTGAAATGTTCCTATTTTTGTTTTAGGAGTTCCCAAAAAAAGTTTAACATGCATGCAAGGATAAAAAAACACTTTATTTGTCTTATAATATGCATTTATTTTTAACTGATTTGCTCACCGACTCCCAAATGATTCGTACAACGACTCATTTTTCCAAACCACTCCTTTGCGTGACGCTAATCGGCGGTGATTGGTCAGATGACAGACCCAGTCAGTTATTGTTTGTTAGCATAACGCATAAACATATTGATAAAGCACTGCAGTACTACAAGACGCTCTATTCTTTATGACAACAACAACAGCGACAAACATTTCACATATTTAAAAAAAATTGACATTGGAGACCTAGAAGCTGTGCTGAGCGTAACTTACACACACATACAGTACTTCCCTCCTCACGCCCCGACGCTACAAAACCGTTCAAAACCCATAAAAGCAACAATTATTACTAATACTTGTTGTGATTCATAGGAGGAAGCTGATCCATATACACTGGGTAAGTAAGTTACTGAGCCCTCCTTCAGGAACAACCGCTTGCGAATCCACATTTGAATTCATTTATGTTTTTGAACTATTCGTCATTAAAATGATGAGAACACAATCAGGCTATACTGCCCTACAAAGCAGTAACTGCATTTTTGGTCAAACAGTTGTTATTATCATTTTCTTGACATTCAAGGCATCCTTTGTTTTGTGACAAAACATCTTATCTCAAATGTGTGTCATTTTGGAGAAAAATGGTAGTCGTTTGTACAGTAACTGCAAAAAGCCAGAGTTATTCTCAGTTCTGCACTCTGCGTAGTTACTGCATTTTTGCTTTGTAGGGCAGTATACTGTTGTGGTATCGTTGCAAACATGAACTCTTACCAGGGACGAGCATGTGAAGAATCGGTGGTTAATGAAAACAAAGTGGCTGAACTATCTTTGCATTGTAGAACACAGCGTCTTCTCGACATGATGCTATGATGAAGTATTTGAATGTGTAGACTTCAAGTTTACACTTCCGTCTGCGCGCGCAATAACTGGGCACGGCCAATATGCATCTACGTCACGATGTAACAGCTAATGATTCGTTTCAAAAACAATTCATTTCATAGACTCAGAGTCGACTCTCACTTTTGAAAGACAATAACTTTATATATGGTGCACTTTCAGATATAAATTTTTGCAGGATGTTTTCAATCCCCTAGAGCTATATTCCACACCATATGAACAGTCATTTTCAAAAATCCATGACAGGGGCTCTTTAAGACATGAAGAAAAAAACACCTAAATGTCATTTTGGTGATCAAAGATGAGTTTTAAGGGATATAATTATTGACTACAGGGAGAATTTATAATTATGAGTTGATTTTAGTAATCACTCAGAGTTAAACTTACAATCAAACTAGTATCAGCCAAGTTAAGTGTGTGTAAAGCCCTTTGATGGGTCACGGCTGGCATCTGGATGGTTAAGTCCTTTGGAACCGTTCTAGAAACAGTTCTTTTTAATCATAATCATTACAAAGTAGCAATGATAAACATACAAAAGTACACTAAATCAGATAAGCTCCACGTCTTCTTGAACATCATCTCTAGAGCTTGAGCACATGGATAAAGCATCTGAAAGCTGGAATACACTACACAAACTTTGCCCCGGTTTGCAGTCTGATGCTAAAAGTCAAAGCCTGTCTGCAGATTTTGGGCAGCCAGAGTTAACAGATTTCACAGAAAATCAATAGACTTCACACTATGAATCCATCTAGTTGGAGATTAAACATGTCTGATATTTATTGAATTGACGATTTTTGAACAACTGGTTGTCATTTATCATGCATCTCTAGGAAACGAAACAAGTTTCAGCACAAGTTTGTTGTGCTCAGAACATCTGATACTAAAATCTGGTGGTGTGTGTGGTTTAGTGCAATGCTTCTTTAACCGGTCTTGTGAAAAGTCATGTAGTTTATTCCAGCCTTAAAGCACCAACAGCCACAAATACATTCAGTGTGATAAGTGAATCCAGCACATACACGAGTCAAGATCATCAGAACAAGCCTTCAGTAGGAAACTAAACCAAAGGGGGGAAAATAATCTGAAACACTATAGAAATAAGTTATTAATAAAAGTTAACATTTACAATTAATACTTACAGGTATAACAAGCATGAAACACACACACCATTACCTGTAGGTCTTGATGTGGTCCGCTACTCCGCACAGCTGTAAACTGTGTGTCAGGGCCTGATGATAGGTCAGAGCTTGAGTGGACGAGCCCCAGTTCACATCTGTAATTCAATCCACATTTATTTGTTTTAGCGCTTTTCACAATACATATCGTTTCAAAGAAGCTTTACAGAAAATGCAGGAAGGCAACAATTTCATAAAGAGCCAAATTCCCAAAACCAGAACGCCATCATTAGAACTACGAACCATGGAGGCATTAGTTAGAAAACGTCTGCACTGGAGAACACATGACTGGTGCTCAAGTGTGTTCACCTGGTTTCTTGTAGCTGACGTAGATGTAGAGAGATAAGACAATGACGTTGGTCAAGAGGGCCGCCCACCAGTTGATGATAAACATGACGACACAACATAGGATTGCCCCAGCGAGAGACGCCCACATGTTGTAGTACTTGAAGCTCGGCCTCCATCCTGCCCAACAAACACGGAACAAACACTCAGAAATCTCGAGTCTAAACCCAGCGGGCCTGAGGTACTATGGGTTAGGCTTTGGCAACATGGTAAAAGGTCAAAGTACCCTTATTACAACCATCAACTGGAGCCAACATATCGGAACGAATAGTTGGGATAAAACCAACAATAGTTCTTTGTGGTCCGAATGTGCTAACTGTGCCATTCTGCTACGTTACGTAACAGTATGGGACACAAACAATGGCACATGGGTGAGTGTGACAGGACAACTGAGAGCTGCTAGTGAAGTGGGGAGGGGACACCTCTCTGAACAGCGTCCAGAAGCAGAAGACTTCATACCAGCTTGTTAACGGCGTCAAAGCCTCTCAATGTTCTAGAGTCTTTACAACACAAATCAGTCACAGTCAATCCAGTTGAAATGTCACAGTTTTATAAAAGCATGAGAACAGAATTGATTAAATGAAGTTAGCATCAGTTAGGATACATAACAGTTACTACAGGTAGCAAGGGTTCTTGAACACAGAACATGTACTAGAGTAATGGGATTTAGTGGAGTCAAGATTACCTTGTAATGCTACAGAAACAACATGACATAAAGGGTACCGAAGTATTTAAATGGTGTCTGTGGGACATCTAGAGAATGTCATGTGGGAAATCTACACGTACCCTTTATGTTCATGCAAGTGTGTGCGGAGACTATATGAAGTGTCAGAAGTGAAGATATCTACCTGCTGGTCTTCTAGAGCTTTGGTATTGAGGGAAAAACAAACCTCTTTACACAAAGAATAAAGAAATGTGTAAAATTATAACTTCAAAAACAAGAAATGCAGTCAGTTACAAAATGCCATTCAGAAAAGAAAAGACTTTCATTTTCATTCAGATATTAAAAGGTTTGAATAACACCCTCTACAGTTCAACAAAAACCTCTCCTTACAGAGGAGTTGTTACTTTGCAAAGTTTTGTGAACTCATGACATGAGGGGAAGACCATGTAGTCGTGGCTCTGGCCTTCTTTTTCACTTTGAAGACTGAGAGAATACTTTTATTAAGTGCAAACAATTAGTGCAAGTGCAACCATAACAAAAAAAAAAACTGTTTTTTGTTATATTCATACTGTTTTTATTTCTATGTTCAGTTTGTGAAAAGGACTGAAAAGACTCAATCATACAGGAGAAAAGCCAGTCAGCTGAGTTTGTGGCAAAACCTTTTACACTGCTTGTATATTGTTGTCTTTCAATGCATTTGATCATTTATACTAAAAGTAGAATGGAAATGGCATTCATTACAAGATTATTAGTTTAAACATTTTAAAATCAAGTCATGAATTTTGTGATTGAGGATTTCTATAGAATATTGTGCAAAAATATTGTCTTTTCTCTTGAGATACGGGTCTCGTCACATCCCTACTGCATTTATCCAGCTCAACCACTCCTTTCTGCGAATTAAAGTTAATTACGGCTAATCTTTTGGATATGGTCATATTATTCATAATTAAGGCTAAACTCATTTTACCTAGGATTTCATTCATGCGGTTATTGCATATTTATTGCTAACAAGTAATGATAATCACATAAATCAATTTTTTTAGACATGCCCCAATAATTTAGTAACAGAGTTTAAAATATATGCTAATATCAATGGAAAAATTTCACTTCATGAGGTGGATCAACATCATCATATTTGAATGTTAAGGCCATTATTTACTTCTAGCGAAATCAAAGAACAAACTGGTGTTCATTTTATCATTTATCATTTTAAACCAAATCTGGCCAACACAAAGTTTGTTTCAGTAGTTCAGAACAGCTTGCCAAACCAGAAACCTTCCCTACAAACTAACATTGGTCTGTGGTGATTGTGTAACAGATCAGGGCCTTAAAGGACCTAATTTCACGGAAGCTTTATTGAAATAACACAACTTTCAGTTTCTAGTTCTGCTCTTTAACACATTCATGGAAATTTAAGGATAATAAAAAAACTGCACCCAACATTCAAAATCTAAATTCCTCACACTTCAGAGAATGAATGCGTAGATGTGCCGTACTGACACTAATTATATCTGAGCACTCTGGTGTCTGTGGAGACATGACCCAGCTTGTCTGCAGCATGAATGCATCACAACTCAACCGGTTCAGTTTTACAACTCGTACAAGAAGAAAGTCTTACCTGGGGAATTGGCCAGTGACGCGTGAAACACGGAGAAGTTGATGAGGGCATATGATGCCAGGAAGAAGTTGGAAATGATTGGGGCGATGACGTTCAACTCCGCTGGAGAAATGAAAAACAGTGAGGTGACCTCATCTGTGATGAATAAAACAAATTTGATTAGTTTATTTCCACCTACCAATGAGAATGAAGGCCAAGGCAATGCCAAAAGTGAGTAAATATCCTCGCAAGGGCTCGTTGTTCTTGCCGTAGCCCTTCCCAAAAACACCGATTCCAGGATAGATATTGTCTTTGCATAAAGCCTGAGGGAAGTGGAAAAAAATCAAATCAAAGCAGCAAGACAAGTTCACACAGAGCTCACACAGGCACTGGAGTGGAACCACACACTCAACGCATGCGGACACACTACTGTTAACTCAAGACGACACCCACCTGGAACACTTTCGGGGCGCTGACGAGAGACGCCAGGGCGGAGGAGAGGGTCGCAGAGAAGATCCCCGCTGTGATGAGCGGACTGAAGCCCGACACCACACTCATGACCTTTAGCACAACACAGTCAGTCACCAATCCTTTCAGTGTCTTTCTGTTCCAAAGCCTAATGCATTTCTGTCCTTACTGTAATGGAAGTGATTCTGAGCGCTCACACATGAACAAGGGCTTCCAGTAGAGTTTGAAATAAGCATGTATTGGGGTGGGCAATCTTCCCAAAGTTTCACGATCTTATAACAATCAATCACCATCTGAATCGCAAACTTCCCAATTTTGAGATCTACGCTACTATCGAGAATATCCAGATTGGAACAAGTCAATGGACTGATCTATTTTCGCAATTTAAAACACAGTCTTGCATTAAACAATCAGTTGTCAAAATAGTCATTAAACTAGTGGTCGGCCGATAGTGGTTTTTGAAGGCCAATGCTGATATCTGGCTGAAAATGTATGTAAATGATTTAAAAAAAACATCTCTAAATTAAACTGACTGACTTGAGATTGTAACTTCTTGATTCTGTAATCATTTTACTGTATTTTTCACGAATAAAGAAATTGTTTGGAAAAAATATTAATAAAAAGGAAGTAAACACTGTAATCAACAGGGTACTCGGTAATCTGGTAAATTGGTGCGCACAGGGAATCATATATATACTGTATATATATATATATATATATTTTTTTTTTTAATACAAGTTAACACTAATTTTACATAGAGCACAGTGAAATATGAATTCATGAATATGTCATCAATATGATAGTGATACAATCTGTATTTTAAAAAAATGCTATATAAATAAAGATGACTTAACTAGTGGGCAACTGGATATAGCGAGCACAGTTTGAAATCAAGGGTTAAAAGTTTGTCGACCGTGCGTCTCCAGTGAAGCTGATCTGACAGTCACACACAATAACATTAACTGACTTCAGAATCTCGATTCGACAAACCTGAGCCAGCAAGGTTTGTGAAATTAAATGTTTATCAGATATTGAATGATTTGTTTGAATTATATAAATTGCATATGCTGATGATAAATCGGAAAGTATTCATTCTGTTTGGCTTTTTGTAATATGAAAGCAAACGCTATGATACTCTTTTGTATACAGTTTACATTCTTTGTTCAACAGTACTATGCAGTAACGTATTTCAACAAATCTGTTAAACAGAGGCCGTAAACCAATGAAGGAGGAGAATGTGGCTGCTGTGCTCAGGCGCTGCCATTCGCAGAGCTGGCAAAATAAAAGTACTGATAATTACTAGGACAAAAGATAAAGTAGATCTGGACATCTTCAAGATGGATGCACACAAATATAAAGTAAAGGCTGTCTCAAAACTCTCGAGGCTAATCATGGTACGTTCTCTTCCTTTTATAAGGGTGTTGCTGGATACCTCATTTTGGCCAAAGTCTAGCATGTGGAAGAGTCTTTGCATCAGGAGTATGACTGCGAGACCTTAAAAGCTGCTCACAATGTAGAAAAACTGTCTGCTGTTGATAATGTACCTGAAAGTCATGGTGAAGGCCAAACTTGCAGGGAGACTTCCCTCCCTCAACCATTTGTTTGCAGGAATTGAAGTCATAGCCGAACTTACAGGCCGCATCAGTGCAGTTTACAATACCAGTCAAAGTATCGTTCCTCTCAATGCCTGTGGCATCCCTCACGATGCAAGCACCTTTCAACAAAGCAATCAATAAATCAGAACACAATTCGTACAGTTTTACTTCATTTGACATGTTATCTAACAGCATTTACCTGCAGAAATGGCCACACCAATGTACACGAGGCCCGTGATGAGAATAGCCAGAAGTGTTCCTTTCGGGATGGCCAGTTGAGGATCCTTAGAGAGATTACACATTTACAGAGATCTTGGCAGTGAGGAACTGTGTATGTGAGGAACAATATACGTGGTGAGGAAATGAAAGGCAACACTCACTGCTAGATCTCCTGAGATGTTGGCACCAGCCAAAATGCCCGTGGCTGCCGGGAAGAAGATGGAAAAAACAGAGAAAAACGTTTCTCCTCGAAAGTCTGGGCCAAAGTTATCCGCAAAGATGCCAGCTAAAGAGAGAACGGATAATTATATAGTTACATTATATAAAAAAACAAGGTCAATGATGAATAGAAAGAAAACAACACATGAAAAATTAAAAAAAAAAAAAAAAATTAAAGAAAATGACCAGTACCTCTGGGTCAAGAATCTCAAACAATTGTTTCTTAAATAGTTTACATTAAAGACAAAGTTTTAATTTGGATATCAAGTGGCCTGCAAGTGGTCATTTATTTAATTAAAATGTGTTTGTATTATACCACAGAATTATATTATATCAAAACCTCAGAAGACTTGCTATTATAGTTTCTGTGTCTCTTGAATTTTGCTAGTTTCCTTCTTTCTGCAGTGATTCACCACACAAAACATGTTTATGAAATACCATAGAGTTGATTTGAAATACTACACTTCTCATGTCTCTAAAAGTGTGTCTTCTCTCTTTTAAGATTTCATTCATTTTGTCATGTTTTTATAGCAGGTCATCATTAAACATGAAGCTTTGCTTTCTCCCTGCTGTCTGTGTGCCATAAGACAAACCAGCTATGAACCACCATCGCACTTACTATCATAGCCAAAGAAGCCAAATCTCTCCTTGGACTCAACACGGATGAAGGACCCAATAAAGTAGTTGAAAATGGCAGTAACCAAAATGACCAAGAGGAATATCTGAGCCTATGAAACAAAATCATGTTGACAAATCATGAATTCGTAAGGTCAGAAACTAGCTAATGTTCAAAGAAACTGAATATGCAGTAAACATCCTGCCTTGGCCTCCCACTCCATGCCGGCCACTGAGATGCCCAGAAGCAGGATCACCGTAATGGTCCCAATGATTCTCACGTCATTAATCTGATCGAACATGAGTGCACCAGAACTCTAAACACACAAACACATTATGATTATTTTATCTACCATTCTATGCACAATCATATTAAAGCAATAAATGATCAATGAGCAATGTGTGAGAATATAATGGTCTCTTACAGCGAGCAGCTCTACAACAGTCTCTGCAAAGCCAACGACGTACATGGCCACAGCCACAGCGTTGGCAAAGGCGAAGATCAGGCCGATGGAGCCGCCAAACTCTGGGCCCAGGCTTCGAGAGATCAGGTAATACGCGCCACCTGAGGAACAGATGTTACAACAGATCAGCTTTCAGAAGACACATCAAGGTTGATTTGTTAAAGGGTTAGTTCACCCAAAAATGAAAATTAAGTCATTAATTACTCACCCTCATGCTGTTCCAACCCCGTAAGACCTTCGTTCATCTTCGGAACACAAATAAAGATATTTTTGATTGAATCTGAGAGCTGGATCAGTCCTAGATAGACTGCCTAAGGGACTGGCTCTTGACGGCCCATAAAGTCATTAAAGAAAAGGTTTATCAAGCGACGAGACTACTTTTTGTGCGAAAAAAACATGAATAATGACTTTATTCCACTATTCCATTACTTCCTTATGGGCGCATGCGCGAGAACTGAGACGAGGACGTTCTCATTCGTCTACTTCTTGTTACCGGCTGCTCACCGCTTAGGAGTTTTACCGCCACCTGGAATATAAGGAATATTTAAACCTTTTCTTTAATGACTTTATGGGCCGTCAAGAGCCAGTCCCTTAGGCAGTCTATCTAGGACTGATCCAGCTCTCAGATTCAATCAAAAATATCTTTATTTGTGTTCCGAAGATGAACGAAGGTCTTACGGGGTTGGAACAGCATGGGGGTGAGTAATTAATGACTTAATTTTCATTTTTGGGTGAACTAACCCTTTAAGAGACTTTTAAAAAATATTGTGAAAATCAAACCAACAATTTTTCGAAACAGTCTGTATTGATGTTGCGATGAATTATATATATATAAAAAATGACTTAATTACTTTAGTTGTAATGGTCAGTCATTCTCGAATCATAGGATCTCAAGTCAAAGTAAAGTCAAGACATTTTCATTTAGTCAAGCGAGTCAAGGCCTTAAGTTTGGGACTTGAGTAAAGTCATGTGACTCGAGTTCCCCGCCTCTGATGAACAAACATTTGCATTTTATGAAGATCATCAAGTTCAGTGCGAGGACCCACATGTTTTCTAAGGGATATTGCTTACTCACACATTTAATTATTTATTTTATATTATTTTATCCAGCATAATTTGACTGACAAATGCTATAGACTTTTACAAATCTTAAATCATTAAAGTCCCTGTAAAGGTAATTCAACAAAAAAAATCTAAACACATTATATATGTTACAAATGTATTGCTAAAACATATTACAAAGACTGTGAACTGTGACGTTCTGAAATACGGAGTTAGACCGTTAAACAGTTTTTCACCCTTGTTATTTTACGGATTTTTTGGGCGGGGCTAAAACAGGGCTCGATGACGCACTGGAGCCCAAGAGCTCGTGGACACGCCCCAACTTGATGACGCACGTTGGCTGATCCATAGACAGGGGCTGATCGGCCCCAGTGTGTGTGCGCGCCTGAAGGATCGGCCCCAGTGTGTGTGTACACTGAAGGATCGGCCACAGTGTGTGCGTGCCTGAAGGATCGGCCCCAGCGTGTGTGCGCCTGAAGGATGGGCCCCAGTGTGTGTGTGCACCTGAAGGATCGGCCCCAGTGTAAGTGTGGGCCTGAAGGATCGGCCCCAGTGTGTGTGGGTGTGCCTGAAGGATCTGCCCCAGTGTGTGCGCGCCTGAAGGATCGGCCCCAGCGTGTGCGCGCCTGAAGGATCGGCCTCAGTGTGTGTGTACACTGAAGGATAGACCCCAGTGTGTGTGCCTGAAGGATCAGCACGTACCCCTGTGGATCATACTGTGTTCAGTTACCAACAACAGTGCTGTACTCTCAGCTATGCTTAAACTTGGCAATATTAAAACCAAGTCTAAAGATTTTTCTTTTGATCTCTTTTGGAAAAAAAAAAAAGCAGTGCGGCATCCGAAAAGTTTAGAGCGTGCACAGGCTTGCAATGGGGGACACACTATTTGAATGAAACTTACTTGACAACAGCACTTCCTATCAATATTTTAATGAATAGAAAACATCCTTAAATAATGTACAATGTACAACTCTAAAGGATCGAACACTGATCGGAACTAGCTGATAATCACAGATTGTAAAGATGCAAAAGAGCTTAAGCACTGAGAGGCGAATAGAAAAGGCTGAGTCTCGACTGGGCTTGGGGAAGATATCCCCATATCTTCACATCACGTCATCATTTTGATTTTCTTTTTTGGCCATTTTTTTCAAAATCACTTGAAATCCTATTCGTAACCCACTTACTGGCTGTAAATTAGAAGCACTGAAATGAAAATTAAGCAATTTGATCATCCGTGGAACGGGCAGGACTCCAGCCAATCATTTTCGAGAACAATCTAGAATCATTGGACATAAAATGCGTCAATCAAACGGTGCGTGTCCCATTCTACAACCAACAGATGTGGCTGTGGCATTTTTTCTGCTTGACAGGTGAGAAGCCGATTGACTAGTAGTATTTACAAATAATCAGGGAACTGTCTTTACTGACGATATGCGCTTGAGAATTGTAGCTATTCTAACGTTATAGCCCAGCCATATGTAGAACTAGCTAGCTAAACAACCTGTTTGGGGAGGAAGCTGATGTGTGAGTAAAATAGTAATGCGGTTATGAGGTGTGTGCAATTAAACGACTTTATTAAATAATTTCACTAATGGTAGATGCTGTGTTCAGTTTGCTCTCCTTCGACTCTCTGGACTCTTCCCTCTCCTCATAAAGCTCCAGTGAAGCGTGGCCATAGAGCATACAAATAAGCAAATCAGAGCCCTTAATGTTTAATAAATTACTGGAATACCAGGGACGATTAGGCCTAATCTCAGATTAACGCAGTGACGAAGCATTAGCACATTCAAACACACTATTAAAAACCTGCATGCAATGCTGAAAAAGGAAACGTGTCAAGTAGTAAATATAATGTCCTGTGAGTGTGGGAAAATGTAAATTATCTGGAAAAGACCTGCAGCGACAGCTAAATATCTATGAGCATCTCAAACAAACCAAATCCTACAAATACACACCCTCCCATGACTGGGGTCATAACTAATGCCCAAGGAGCTCATGGAAAATATTGATTTCGCTTCCACACTGAAACAAAAATGATATCTAGTGCCTTCACCCCTGTCTAACAGACAGAGGCCTGAAGAGTGGGTCAACTATCCATTTCTGACTCCAGACTGCTAGTGAACTGCTCCATCACCTGAGAGAAACACACAGATCTCCAAACACTATTGAATTTCCCCTCAAGCTGTGAGAACTAGAAGCGTAACGCCGCGCACCTTTATCTGTCGGGAGCTAATGCCAGAGTGGTTAGATGCGTCATCACACTCATGCACTCAGACCAGAACACACCTTAGTGGGAATAATTAGATAAAAGAGACTATTAGAGTTAAAAAAAAGACTATGCATCCCAAAAAAAACACCTCAGTTTTGAAGACTTCAGGGGCAATACACAGGGCATTCCCACTGCACTGACCCCGGGTTACTGTCCTTCTGAACACAGCTAGCTTAGAAGCTGGGTTATGAAATATTAAAAATGCAAATAAGGACGTTAAACTCAGGGCTTGGGAATGTACATTGACCCGTCATAGTCCGGCTGCTCTCCGGCTACACTAATGAGGGTCCACCTACTCGTTTCCACCATAGAATAAAACATTTAAAAAGATAATTGTGACTTTCATCTCACAATTGCGAGTTTACATGAAAGTCACAATTATCTTCTGAATAAATTTACATTTTAGTAAGTTCTTCAGTTCAACAATTGTGACTTTATATCAGGCAATTCTGACTTTATATCTCCCAGTTGCGTGTTATAAAGTCATACAAAAACATTTAAAACAATATAAAAAGCTGCAGGTTACGAATCAACCATGTTACAATCATAATAACCATCTCTTATTGAACACTACTCCAGTACCCAAAGAACAAAATGACAAAACACAGCAAAAGTCTAAAAGCCTCCTCTTTTCCATGACATACTTTATGTTGAGTGCAAAGAGGACTCATCTGTCTGAAGATCAGCTTAATGTCCATATGTGTATGTGCTAGGGGTGTCACGATTCTCCAAATCCTCGATTCGATTAAGTTATCGATTCTAAGTTCACGATTCGATTCGATTCTCGATTTAAAAAAAAATGTAAAGCGCAGATTGCTATGCAATTTTTAGACTACACATTTATGCATTATGCAATATAAATTTGTTCACAATGTACACTACACCATTGCCAAATTTAAAATATAACAAAAACAAGTAACATCATAAATGTAACAATAACTTTATTAAGTCAATTGGAAACTTAAGAGAAACTAAATGGCAGGTTACTTTGCTTTTGTAACTGCAGTCTTCTCAGAAGATGACCTTTATGTTCACAATCACAACAAAACAAACAAAAGCAATAAAACAGCAATGTCCATAGACTCCACACTAGTCTTCTCTGAATAATTAAGCATCTTAAACTATTTCCGAACAGTTATATTCTGTTATAAAAAAAACATATACTACACAAATAACTACTTTTTATCCCCTGAGAATGATGACTGTATTTTTCATTATTTTATGTTCTTCCTAAAGAGGGATATGTTGTTTTGTTTAGAGCTGCTATTATCAGTTGTCACAGGGATGGTTACATTTTGTCTGTCCAACTTCCATTCCACTACCATTTCCCAGTATAATGTGCTGTGACAGTCATGAAGCTCTGTGTTGCTCTGGAGGTCCAGCAATCTGTAGTCAAGGCCACTAAATGTGCACTTCTCAGACCTTCAATAACTTTCTCCTTTACATTGTTGTACAATCAGGGTATCACCATAGTTGTGCCGGATTCACATATAGCGCCTAAAAACGCGTAGAAAACGCTGGGCGCGCCGCATTCTTCATTTTGCATAGCGCCAGGGCGGTTGCGCTTCAGTTGGTTCTTGTCACATGACCTATTGTGTGCGTATGGTGCGCTTGCGGTATTCTGAAAAGTTGAGATGTTTTTATCTCGACGCGGCGCGGACGCGCAAGTTCCGTTGATGGGTCTTCTATATCTGCAGTTGCCATATGTGTCAGTTAGAGGACTCGCAGCCTTTCAACAGGTGTTTTGTTTTCCGCACTGTGATGAGTCGTTCATCATGAATGAGTCATTCATCATAAACGATCTGTTCATTGCCTCTGTAACGCGACAAATGAACAAAAAACTCGGAAGGTAAATGTTCTCTGTAAATTATTTTTCACTGCATTCAATATGTACATCTTCTTAATGTTCGGGGAATTTGCATGTTAATAGTATAACATTTAAAGCCCCTGAAATGACTAGAAAAAAAGTTTAGTTACTTTTGATGAACGAGATTGCACAATAGAGTCAGTAAAACGATCCGAACTTTCCATCACGGACGCGACATGGGGCGTGGCAGTATCGACGATACCATTTTTTATTTCGATTTCGATACCATTGAATTAATTTCGATCGATTTCGATTTAATATCGAAATCGTGACACCCCTAGTATGTGCAAAAGATTAGTAAACCTCTAGTCGGTTACATGTTAATTTTGTTTAGTTATCTGTTCAGACTCGTGGGACAATTGTGACCCCTGGTTGAAACTAAACTGTGATTCTCAGTTTAAAGGGATAGTTCACTTTGAAATGAATGTATGATATGTTTTAGCTAACCTCAAGGGCATCCAAGATGTAGGTGTCTGTTTTCACGGTATTTTCAATTTTGATATTTTTAGGTCAAACCGTTCTTGTCTGTCAGTCATATGATGGAGGTTTATGGGGTCCACCCTAGGTTCACCTCAAAGAGCATGCACAGAGAAGTCCAAATTAAACATGATTTAATGACTTGTGAATGTAAGTACACATTGATGGCCTAAGACATGAAACGAGCCGTTTGTGTGAGAAAACAAACAGTATTTATATGCCACCTACAAGTGATCTGAAACCACGGGCGTTTCGGTCTGCGCAAGTTCCGGAAAGCGCCGGAAGTGATCTCTTGCGCGATTGTGGAAAAAAAAAAAAAAAAAAAAAAAAAAAATCAACGTTGTCTGTTGATATATCGAAATCGTCTTCCATTGCAATTTCCTGTATATCCAAATATGTTTAGATCTTTACAGTGAAGGATAACACTTCTAAAACCTCTGTGTAAACAATGAGTGACGTACACGCGCGAGAGATCACTTCCGGGTTTTGCCGGCGCAGATAGAAGCACCCTCGCCCTCAGAGTACTTGGACGTGACTGTGATTACAAGAGGTAAAAACGATATAAATACTGTTTGTTTTCTTACATGAAACGCTCGTTTCGTGTCTTAGGCAGTGTTGGGCAAGTTACTTTTAAAAAGTAATTAGTTACAGTTACTCCTTCCAAAAAGTCACTAAATTAGTAACTCAATTACTAATTTTAAAAAGTATTGCGTTACTTTCAAGTAAAATTAAATTTTAAATGCTCAAATGTGACCCCACCTCTACCCCTATTTAACGGAACTTAAAACACATGTGCAATTTCAATTATTTATGAAAAATCTGAATTTTATAATGAAATGGACACTTAATACAATACAATGCAACATTGTACACACATCTAAAAAAAATGTTGCTGTGGGACAAAGTGAGACTAGCCTCCAATCAAATGCCATGTATGTAGATATTATGTTTATATAGTGGATCAATACAAATAACACAATAGATGTTTTGGAACTTTTGATATGACAACTGGGCAAAATTAAATTAAGTTTGTTAACCTGTTGAGTTATATGTTCTCATTAACTATATTATTTTATGTTTCTTACTGTTATTTTGTTTTTACTTTATGTTATTTACTGTTACTAAAAATGTGCAAGAGTTCATTGTGCGCATGTGTGAACAAATGGGGACTTTCGTTTTGACTCAACTTGTGTTTCTTCCTTGAGATGAATGTCGTGCTGCTGCTCACTGATGCTAAAATTAACAAATAAATAACACTGAGAAATTGTATCTGGATTGTTCTTTAGAGGATGGATGATCGCAACATATTGTGCATGGACATGACGGACGGAAATGAAAACTTAACATAAGCAATACCATTTAGAGAAGGCTACTTTTGGATTATTTGGGCTCGTCGGCATACCTGTCTCTCGTTGACGGACTGGCTTGTGTTATTCCTTGTGTCCGTTATTCCTGTCCGACTATGCGTTATGATGGGTCGTTCGCAATTCATGAGCGTTAGCCGATAGTGATGATGAAGTACTTTCGGCTACGTCGCCCGTGACCTTTTGAACGTAATTACGTAATACGTGACATTGCAAACGCGCCTCACAGAATAGAGCAAGGCTAGCATTTGTCCTTAGAAAAGTTACATTTTTGGAATAAGTTTTGAAATAACCAATCGTTTCGCATGATAAGACCCTTATTCGTCGTCTGATATCGTTTAAAGACATTTGAAGCTGCATCTGAAACAGTTATTAACTGTCTTTTGGACCTTGAACCATCCGGTTCCCATTGAAGTCCATTATATGGAGAAAAATCCTGGAATGTTTTCATCAAAAACCTAAATTTCTTTTCGACTGAGGAAAGAAAGACATGGACATCTTGGATGACATGGGGGTGAGTAAATTATCAGCAAAAGTTTTTTCAAAAGTGAACTAATCCTTTAAGGTGAACCCAGGGTGGACCCCATAAACCTCCATTATATGACTGAAAGACAAGAACGGTTTGACCTAAAAATATCAAAATATGAAAATACTGTGGAAATAAAGACACCTACATCTTTGGATGCCCTTGAGGTAAGCTAAAACATATTAAAAAAATTAATTAATTTCAAAGTACACTATCCCTTTAACCAGAGTCGTGCAGCTTTACAGAAATATCTGCATTAAATTCACATTGTGTCATGATTGATTAGATGTGTTCCTGTTTGAAGTGGGTATTTGATTATATATACAGACAACAAATGACCACACACACACACACACACACACAAAACAAATGACCATTTATCACATGGTGAATAACTTTATCCAAACAAAGACCACTCAAAGGGTCCCTGTGTTATGACAAGTATTATCATTTACATAGATGCAGTGTGAATGCACATTTCATCTTTTATAGATTACCTCCTCGTACAAAGCCGTTGGTTGCGATGGCAGACGTCGAGCAGCCTGTGATGGTCGTCACCACCGTTGCCATTATAACAATGACGCAGGAGTATGCTGTGTAAATAAAAGAAATGACAGTGAACATCTGTGCCGACTCACGGTTCTTCAGAGACCGCACTAAATATGAGTCCGGCTTCATCAGTGTTCTCCTGTGCGGGGCAACTCAGCACCTCACAGCCACATTCAGCATGTGCATGACAGATGACTGCAGCTCGATGGAAAACACAGGAGTTTGCTTGTGAATTGAAGTGCTAATTCACACCGCCGACCAAAGTCAAACCTACCAATTCCAGCCTGGCCCACGATCCATGTCATTCGAATGAAGAGCATCACACCCCATATGTTTAACATGCAGCGCACCTGCACAGAGGAAGATGCAGTTTAGACTCATGCTGACAAGAACATCAACGACCAAAGCCGTTTCTCAAACCTGGCCAGGGGCCGGCCGCAGCAATCAGAGACCTCTGACCTCTGGACAGGAACCCATCGTGTTTGAAGGAAAGCTGTGGGCTAAAGTCTATAGACAGCATGTCCATTACACCAGAGAAGAGTTCTAATGGGCTTTATGCCCAGCTGCACTACTTCCTGAACTTCAGCCAGCTCCTTGTTTCCTGTCTGCCATTATTGGCCAAATTGATTAATTCAGGTGTGTCTGATTATTGTTGCCATGACTACTGAGGTCAGGTACACTTGAATTAATCAATTTGGCCAATAATGGCAGACAGGAAACAAGGAGCTGGCTGAAGTTCAGGAAGTAGTGCAGCTGGGCATAAAGCCAATTGTTAGACTAACCTTCCGTTACAAAAACAGAGAACTGGGGAACCTTAAAGTGTTTGTTCACACAAACATGAATATTCTGTCAGTAATTCTGCATCTTCTCAGTTCTTGCACATGCGTTGTGGCACTCGTGAACTCACTCAGACCCCAGATAGCAGACTGACATTGAATCAACGTGGAAATACGACATCGAAACAACGTTGATCTGACATTGTTTTGCTCATCGAATTAACGTTGAACCAACGTCAGATGCGTCATTCTTTCAAAACTAACGGAAAATCAACTTGAAATCAACGCGTTGTTTCAACGTTATGAAAGCAAACCAATTTTCGATTTCATTTAGCTTTGAAGAATGCCGCGTCTGACGTTGGTTCAACGTTAATTCGATGAGCAAATCAACGTTGTTTCAATGTCATGAGAGACGTCGTTTCCACGTTGATTCAATGTCAGTTTGCTATCTGGGACACCCAGTGTGTGTGTGTGTGTGCGCGCGTGTATGTATGTGTGTGTAAAGTCTTACGGGGTTGGAACAACATGAGGGAGAGTGATTACTGACAGTTTTCATTTTGAAGAGAACTATCCCTTTAACATTCAGTCGTATTACTGATCTGACGCTGTTGTGTGAGAACTGAACTGAGCTGGGCGATGACATCATTTTTACAGAACTGTTTTATAGACAAAATAAACTTATTTAAAAAGTGATCATCTTTACAACAGAACTGGATCAACACTGAACTGACATTAGCTGAAATGCATTATGTTCCTGTTATCTCTGTAAAGCTGCTTTGAAACAGTCCGTGTTGTTAAGCACTATAGAAATAAAGGTGACTTGTTTAAGTGGTTTATGTAAAGCAAAGCATCTAAACGATCTTTTGGTGACATTCCTAATGTTCTAGGTGGATAAACTTCAGGTTACGTGTTACTTTTACTCAATTTATTAATTTAAAGATTATTACTGTAATTTGTGAGCGAGTTTGCTCCTCACAGTAAATCATGTGCCTTTCTGGTGTTCATTCCTCTGGGTTTACATGGTCTTGACAGTAAAGTTTAGAGATTATATTTAACTATACACAGGTCAGCGTGTGATTCTTTCACACTAGTCTCATGTAAACAGTGTTTAATGGCTCGTTTCCACTGAGTGGTACGGTATGGTACAGTTCGGTTCGGTACGCAATTATTTGCGTTTCCACTGTCAAAAGTTGTGAATAGTACCAAAAAGCCGAACCGTACCGTACCACTTTTTGGGTACCTAGCACAGTGAAAGGGTACTAAAAGGTGGAGCTAGACTCACTGCAGAACGGTGATTGGTGGACGGAGTATTGTCACTCGCGCGTGCTACAAGGGCATTAGAAGCATACAGTTGAAATATAATTCTACTGTTATTGTGTCACGAAATGTAGTTTTAAGACTTTTTTAGGCGAGAAAGTAGTTTTTTAGAGATCAAATCTGTGGTTTATTTATAGATTTTTGATAATTTGACTGAGATCCATTCCAAGCGATCACCGGACGCTCGCGCTCGTGTCCCCCGCCTGGAACAGCCTTTCCTCGGCTAGTCATCCTGATGTTTGCCGCTGACTCGGACGTCTCTGTAGTGGTTAAACATGAGATATAGTTCGTCTTGTATAAACCTAACAGGTGATCTTTGGTCTCGTGAATCTATAATTCGTTTCCTGGCCAATAGTTTTGGCAGAATTCAGGCTACGTGAAGTTTCATATCTTTGAGCGCTGAATTTGTATATTTGACTGACTGAATTGTTTCTTGATATTATTTAAGCTTTACTGTATTTTGTACCTTTTACGTATACTTTTATAATGGCTATTATTGATAAAACTGAAATTCAACAAAAAGAGACAGTTGTCATTTTTTTTTATTCTATTACAAGATCATCTGTAATGTTGTTATTACAGCATTTGTACCAATGCGATATGCAATACATTACGTTACATATTGCCTGGAATATGTTTAATATTTTTAAATTTAAACGAAAAGAGGCAGGGTTGTTTTATATTTAGTTTTGTCATAAATATAACGTTAACTTAGATGCATGCAGTGATAATCAATAGGCTATGCGTTGCCTGAACCACATTTATGTGCTTTAGAATGTTTAAAATGTATTGAAATGGAATCGAAAAGAAGCAGAGTGGTGTTTTATAATATTTCGTTGTATTGTTGCCTAAAATGAACATACAGAGATAACCGGAGTCGCAGAGCCCGAGCGAGCAGAGTGCCGCGTTCAAGAACGCGCTGTTCCATAACAGAATTACTGGACTCGCGTCCTCGGGATCATTCTCCTGAGTCGGACTTTGCGTTGGCTTCTTGGAAACGCCTAATGCCAGCGCTTGTTTCTAGTGACAAGATCTGCTGTCTGCCATCCATTGTTGTTTACTATGTCGCTTTCTTCGCGCGAAAATGACGTCGATCGCTTCTTTCCAGCATACCACGGCTTTCAAGTAAGGGTACTGTTGGCGGTGGAAACGCAAGCCTGATCATGGTGTACCTGACCCGACCCGTACTGTACTGTACTGTACCGTACTGTACCGTACCCCTCAGTGGAAACGAGCCATTAGCGACACTAAACAGCATGGACTGTAATTGTCATTAACTGTCCTTGCACTTTCACTGCAAGAGCCTTACTCTACCAAGCGTTTTTTTTTTTTTTTTTTGCTTTGTTTATATTTATTTTTTATTTAGTTAAGGGAAGAGTTGATGTTTTTCTGAGGTAAGGGACATTACACAACAAAGGCTGTGGGAGAACCGGAGCAGTCCTCAAAACACACAACGCTTCAAACACTGAATGAATTCCTGCCGTGGTTTGAAAGACACTTTGGATGAAAATGAATTTTCATTTGTCGACACTATGAGAAGCTGTTTGGTGTCAAATGTTAAGACTGGGAAGGTGAAAATGAGGACAACTTCAAGGATGAGGAAGACCTGTCAAAATATTAACCTAAAGACAAGAAGCAGAGCAGATCTGTGATCCATAAAGCTTTTACTGGATTCAAATACCCCCCCCCCCCATCCTCCCATCCTGTGTCATAATCTTGAACCACAGCTTGTTGCGAGAATTAGCACAGTAAACATTACAACAGCATGACAGTTTAACATTCAGCCTCTAATATGAGTCTGTACAGGCAGCAGATCTAGCAAACTCATAAAAGATCAATTATCACCCACAGCAGGAAACTCTCACTCATCAGCATTCCTGGCTCTTTAAACGGCTGCCACAAGTCACAAGTCACATGACCCTCTCATTCAGAGTTTCCTACATCATCCAGTCACCTGACCTCTGGTATACTCATCTTACCAGCACTCCTTTGATCCAGCCAAACTTCACCACCCCTTTGGACTCGGATGCCTCTTTAGCAGCGGCCTCCTCGGCAGGGGTCAGCTCTTCGCCATTAGCAAACCCATCCTCAAACGGCTCCTGCGATCACACACACAAACACACACAGGCATTAATACATCTGATGTGAAGACTTCTCTATGGGATAGCAATGCTCATAGCAGTTGATCAGCATGCTTTTTTCATATATATATGTATGAAAAAAAATCCACACTAATTCTTTTGCTGGTAATAAAATGAAGCCATAAAACACAAATTTTATCATTTCTCATAAACTTTTTGTAAAAAACATGCTGCACAATGAGCTTTACTGTTAAATTAAGACATGGATTATTCCTTAAATTCAGTTTTGTTTAAAAAAAAAAAAAAAAAAATTATTTGGATTAGTGTTAGTGTATTAGTACATTAGGACATATCTAAATACTGTACAACAGTAACATATTTCTGTCAAGTTAAACCGAACTTATTTTAATGGATTGCCGCGAAGACCTTTTGAGTTTCTGTGTGTTTATGTCATGATGATAGTTTCTCAAATGAAGCAGTTAAATGATCACAAAGTGACTTTCAGAGTGGATCTAGAGCCTGGAGAGGAAGTTCATCCATTTCTGTCTTCATATAGGCAAAAAACTTTGTGCGTGTGTGCGATAAAAGAAACTGCGCGTCAGCTGCACCATTCATTCAAAACAAATTCTCTTCATGTCACAGGGGTTTATAATGCTGTCATCTGAAGGAAGATTTAACCATGTAAAAGTTGCAATAATGCAAGTGAAAATTAACTGCAAACATAAAAATCCTTATGCCTTCGAGACTAGGCGACCCTTAACACAAATGATAGGTTACGTTTGTAGAAGGTCAAACACCGGAAAAGTCCCTCCTCCACAGAAACAATGGCCTGACGAAAGCAGAGGCTCCTGGGATATATACACGGCCTGCACATCCACACAGAGGACACACTTTACAATGACAATGTGGGAACTTTACAACATCCTGTCCCCGCACACATAAAGCTGGAGTCCTGACTGTGGAAAGAGCCGAGCGCAGAGCCGGGGGCTATATCGACATCTGCTACATTCGGGTCAATGAGGACGAACGCACAGACACATCTCTCATATCTTTAGCAATGAGGAGATGTGGTGTTCAGGCTCTCCTCACTCCACACCAGCACATATCTTCAAGATATTCATTCCTGCAGGAAGGGCATGCAAGCTTGCGTCCTCTTACACGACCTTGATCAAATGAGTGAGTGTTGACAGGACTCATACGGGTGACATTGAGTTGTGATTATTGATAGCTGATGGCTTCAGGACATACTGTATTGAACATGTAATATTTTTGGCATTACGGTCCACAGAAATCACCACTAACCCTCGATGAATAACACTGAGACGGTGGGGGGTAAATAACGACTGGAAATTATTTGTTACCACAGATCTACAAATTGTGTTTAGGTGGTTAAAAAAAAGCTTTTTCAAATCAAACACCATTCAACAATGACAGCAAATTATGTGAACTGTTTCACAGCAGAATCTCTAAACGGGCTTCCATGAATAACAAAAGTTATACATATGGGAAGGAAAAGTGGGCAACCTTTATATGGACAAGGCAGATGAACTGGGCGAGGGATAAAGGTCTGCTGCTAATGGTGTTTAACTGGGTGAGGGATAGAGGTCTGCTTAATGGTGGTGAACTGGGCTAGGGATAGAGGTCTGCTGGTAATGTTGGTGAACTGGGCGAGGGATAGTCGTCTGCTGCTAATGGTGTTTAACTGGGCGAGGGATAGAGGTCTGCTTGTAATGGTGGTGAACTGGGCTAGGGATAGAGGTCTGCTGGTAGTGTTGGTGAACTGGGCGAGGGATAGAGGTCTGCTGCTAATGGTGTTTAACTGGGCGAGGGATAGAGGTCTGCTTGTAATGGTGGTGAACTGGGCTAGGGATAGAGGTCTGCTGGTAATGTTGGTGAACTGGGCGAGGGATAGTGGTATGCTGCTAATGGTGGTAAACTGGGCAAGGGATAGAGGTTTGATGGTAATGGTGGTGTACTGGTCAAGGGATAGAAGACTGCTGCTAATGGTGGTGAACTGGAGGACTGATGACACCAACATTTCTGGTGTTTATTTCTGGCGTGAGAAACAAACAGCCGTACACAAGGTCCCATTCTCTTCCTCACTGCATCGAGCAGTCAAATATCCCAGTATAATCATCACTGGCCATGGGACTTGCAGATGTTGTGTGATTCGCACATCTCCTCCAACACCTCTCAAACTGTGGCGTTTATCAGGTCAATACAATCCAGTTAGTTCCTCATGTGACAGTTTCAAGCACATCTACATTTAAACCTAGATTTGATTGAATACATATTGTCTGTAAAGCCCACTGAGCAAGACTAACACAGCAGTGACGAGGTTTCTGAATTATATATTTTTTGAAAATGTGAAAATGCAGAAAGTTGTGTGTGATGTTAGTTCAGGTATGGGGTTTAGGAATAGAAAAAAACAGAATGTTTTCCACTTTTGAAATTGAACGTTTTTCCTGATGAACAGCGTACTGGTATAGCACACCGGCGTGTCATGTGATTGGCAGCGGGCGCTACCGGATCCGTCCATCAGCAGGAGTCCTCCGGCACGGGTTCAGCCGGGATACAGCCAGGACATGAACACGCTGCTTTGTTCGAGCTCTAGAGCTTTTCAACAGCTCCTCATGAATCAGTGAGGCTCAGTGAGGGGCACGTGAAAGACTAGACACACACACCAGACCTGTCCTTCAAGACAAAAGTCCCACTCAACAAACTTACATGCATACTAGAGCTGCAAGATTCTGGTTAAGTTAAGAATCAAAATTTCATTTGTTTCAAATAGAGAACATGATTCTCCACCAATTCTGAATACATTAATTACAATAATATGTAATTTACTAGAGGTAAAATGTGACAAAATGTTAATTGCTACAGTATAGGCTGAAAACACAACGAACGTTGCGTGTGTGTGTGTGGTAAATGAAACCGCACATCTGCTCTATTCATTCACACAGAGACAAGCAGAGCATGAAGGATTCATATTTAAATAGTCATTTTGTGGCTATACAGTAAATTCTGTTGTTTTGACTGGCTTCCATGGTTCCTGCATCACTGAAATCATAGAGTCCCGTTTAATGCCAGGCGCAAAAACTAAGCTGTAACTTATGAAGTCTGATATAGCATGAACTGATTAATCATTCACAATAAAACCAGGAACATTAATTTAAAAAGTAAATTGTCTTCCATGTCTAATAACTCTGAACGTCCGTTATGAGCTGTAATTTGTCGATTGCAGCCCTGACTAATCTGGAGGAAATTAAAATCAGGAGATTACAGCCAAGCTCATACCACGTTTTACAACTGTTTGTCGTCTTAAATCCTACAACTCAGACTGTAAATCAGGACTCATGAACAACACAAACAGTGTGTATGGGAAGCTACAGACCTCCACACGTCACACACAGACTCTAGACAACACTCTTCATTGGATAATGTGTCCTATATCTGTTTGATTGACATCCTTCATCTTACCAAAGCCATAAGTGTTGGTGGCGTCCAGTGTGGAGGAGTGATGTGTGGCAGACACCAACCGGCTGAACAAACTTAACATTCAGACCACGGACTGCAAAACAATATGGTGTAGTGTCTGTGACCTCACCCGTTGGTTCCTGAAGAGCATTTCTGAAGCCCTGACATCTAGGCAGCGTCACTCCTGTATTAGCAGAGGTTACATGACGCTAACACACATCAGACGACATCTAGCAGTGACATCAGCGGTAATCCATCTATCACTCAAGTTGTCATGCGCTTAATTATACACAAATTTAAGGCTTAATATAATTTAAATGGATGAATTATTTAAAAAAAAATAAAGAAATAAATTAAATAAAAATAATTAACCCCTCAGTCACCATGAAGGGCAAAATAGGCTATATGACCAAAACCACTTTTTGCACCAGGCTGTAAACACTACTTTCTGCTGTAAAGTTGAGCGTTTACACACGGGGTGGTTCATACAGGGGGGGGAAAATATATATAGCTGCAAGCAGCGATGACGGGCCCAAGCCGGTGGCACCACAACCCCGGTTCCTTTAGATACCTAAAGGCACCGGGGGGGGGGCAGTGCCGCCGGCTTTGGCCCTTTCATCGCTGCTCGCAGCTATTTATATATATATATATATATATATATATATATATATATTAGTGATGCACCGAATATTCGGCCGCCGAAAAGACTTTTCACCGAAACAATACGGCCGAAATGTTGTGATGACGCAAACAGAAACCGCGACCTGCACGTGCTTGTCTGAAGCAACATGTCTGTGGTGTGGATGTATTTCAGTGTCTCTGAACCCGCGATGAGACGGAAACCTTGTTTGTTTATCCACCTATATCTGCTCTAAACAATGCGCGCTGCCATGACGACGACTCCAGTGGCGAGCGGGTCAAGAGCGGTGCGCACGCTGTCTGTGGAGACTCGCGCTGCGGAGGCAGGCGAAAGTAAACAAGGCAGCGCGAGTCTCCACAAACAGCGCGTGCACCGCTCCAAACGGTCGAGGCGTTTATACTTGACGCACTCTCCGTTGTACAAACCCGATTCCAAAAAAGTTGGGACACTGTACAAATTGTGAGTAAAAAAAGAATGGAATAATTTAGAAATCTCATAAACTTATATTTTATTCACAATAGAATATAAATGACATATCAAATGTTGAAAGTGAGACATTTTGAATTGCCATGCCAAATATTGGCTCCTTTTGGATTTCATGAGAGCTACAAATTCCAAAAAAGTTGGGACAGGTAGCAATAAGAGGCCAGAAAAGTTAAATGTAAATATAAGTTCTCATAAACTTATATTTTATTCACAATAGAATATAAATGACATATCAAATGTTGAAAGTGAGACATTTTGAATTGCCATGCAAAATATTGGCTCCTTTTGGATTTCATGAGAGCTACAAATTCCAAAAAAGTTGGGACAGGTAGCAATAAGAGGCCAGAAAAGTTAAATGTACATATAAGGAACAGCTGGAGGACCAATTTGCAACTTATTAGGTCAATTGGCAACATGATTGGGTATAAAAAGAGCCTCTCAGAGTGGCAGTGTCTCTTTTTTCTCAGTGTCAACTTTTTTGAGATGTGTTGATGCCAACTTATGTTTCCCTTAAAATTATGCATTTTCTCAGTTTAAACATTTGATATTTCATCTATGTTGTATTCTAAATATAATATTGAAATTTGAAACTTCCACATCATTGCATTCTGTTTTTATTCACAATTTGTACAGTGTCCCAACTTTTATGGAATTCGGTTTGTACTATTCCTTGAAACGACAGGGGACGACTCAAGTAACTGTCCTCTAACCATCAGGAATCGGTGAGAAGAAGACAGAGAAATACATGACAATGTTTATTTTTTAGTATTCCACCACCAATACAAAAATAATCATGTAAAACCCAGTAAACCCTGAGATTATTACTTGTGACATTACAAAAAAATATGTAATTGGTCACATGTATGTATAGAACTAAATTAATGCTCTCTTAAATATTTTCTACATTCACTAAACATGTTTCATTAAGTTTCATGTACATTTGTATTAAACATGGACCATTGTTCATTTAAAAAGGCTTTTTATGCTAGTGTATGCTAAATTTTTAAAATGTAACTAATTTAGACATGCAAACTGGGTGCTAGTGTGATGAGAAGTTTGCGCTCGGCTTTGTTTTTGAGAGAACATTTCATTTTAAAACCTTTCTGCAGGCCAGTAGATTATTATTTAGTCTACACATGAGTGGGGTCAAGTTAAACATTTTAGTTCGAATTTTATTTTATACTGTGCATTGTGCTAAATAAATATTTGCATAATTTGTAATTGATTTATTCTTTGAAAATGTTATATTAATTTATGCAATTGCAGTGCCTTGATTTTAGTAAAGTTTGTACACAGTCATAGCCATAAATGCAATGATGCTAATAATTGGCATAATTTCTTTCGGTGTTTCGGTTTTCGGCCTTGGTTTCCTCTTTTTCGGTTTCGGCCAAGAATTTTTATTTCGGTGCATCCCTAATATATATATATACACATCTATATATACATATATGCCTCTCTCTCACGCACACACACACACACTCCAGTTTGAGAGAGAGAGGCGCATGCGTCAAAATTTCACCACGCCCGTTTCTGAAACTTTGCACATGTCTACTGGCTAATAAATGTGATGTGTCTGTCGAGTTTCATGCAATTTCAAGCATGCTAAGAGTCTCAAAAGCATCCTAAAAGAATGTTAAAGTTTGATGCGTTGCCACAGCAACAGTTTCAAAGATATCAAGAATCCATTCACAGGTCTTCATCTGCCGTGTATTTACATTATACAGATGAAGTTTGAAGCAAATCGGGTTAAAATAAGAGGGTGATTTCAAAGCATTTTAAAAGTAACACACTTCCTGCTGCCAGTTGGTGGCGCAACTTTGACTCACAATAGTCACATTCATGTGATCGTCCTCTTACAGCGAACACACTGCTGAAGTTTCATCAAGATCAGTTAATGTGTGCTGAAGTTATAACACACTTCCTGTTTCACGTTTCTCGCCATAATTTTGCTTCCTCGCCACGACCAAACCGTTCGAGATATCAAAAATCCCCTCGCAAACTTTCATCCTCAATGTCTTGACTTCACGCTGACCAAGTTTTGTCGAATTTGGATCAGAGCTCTAGGAGGAGTATTTCACATTCCATTGCATGCGTTTTAAAAACAATCGCAAATATCTGACTTCCTGTTGGGCTGGGGTAAAAAGTAAGAGTGTATAGATGAAACGATGAGATCAACATGAGTTTCATATTATTACATGCAAGCGTGTTTGAGTTATGGACCAAGTGTTCAGACCACATTCCAGAGGGCGCTGACGAGCCGCCCTACCACGCCCGGGTACCAGCTTCAGCCCGGCTCTGATGGCCGCGGGTTCGGACCCGTGTGCAACGTTTCAAGAGTTTTTGAGCATGTTAAGGGCCCCAAAATTGCCCAAAAGGTAGCAGAATAATAATAATAATACGTAAGAAGAAGAATAATAATAAGAAGTAGAAGAAGAATAAATAATCCTAAGGAAAACAATAGGGCCTTCGCCCTTTCAGGGCTTGGGCCCTAAAAAAAGAGAGAAAAGCATTTGCACATACATGTGCAAACTTCCTGAATTAGTCAATGTACTCATTGCTTTAACAATGGTATTACTCCATGAAAAACAACATTCAGTCATTTGTCAATTTGGACATGCTTGTATTTAGTTACAACATTCAATCTAATTTACTTTGTATTTGATTATAACCTTTTCAAGTAGAGTCAACCACATCTAAATGAAAACCTTATGAAGAAATTTAGTGAATGGTTCAGTTAATCCAGATGACGTCTGAGGTCACACACACACTCGCACGTCACGCTCCACAGAGACAACACACAGGCCTCAAGAAAATAAAGCTGCTCTCCTGTCAACTGCAGTTTACCAGACGTGCTCAAATACACAACATGTATGTGGTTCAACATGTTTTTTTTGTTTCTAGCCGTCAGCAAAACATTACTAAGGTTATCAGAGTCAATAGCCATGTTTCCATCCACTTGTCAACGGCCATCCAACGGCTTTAAAGCGAATAAAAACTTGTACGTAATGACGTCACATGCTGTTTTGCGATCAAATTGGTATATCGAATTGATTTCAGACATTTTAAGGTGTTTCCATTTATTTTCGCACTGAATCGAACAACATTCAAGCAAACTTTTGCGAACAAAGTTTTGTTAGACAAAACGGATAGCGCCATCTACCAAAAAATTTTCTATATTTCACAAGTTGAAGGCTAATAATGCTTATGTGCCAGCTGATAGCGACATATGAATGGGATAATGTATGCGAGGCGGTTGTTGTATTCGCCTCACAACCACCTCGCTATATATTATCCTGCTTATTACATATAAATCAACCGAATAAATAAATAAATCAATCATTTGACACAAAATATTGACTTGAAAACGAGTTTATTGATTTAAAAACGAGTATTGCTTCTGCTAAAGAAAATAGTCTGTTCCGTCTCTGAACTGCGTCCATGGCAACGGTGTGTTATACTAGCAGCGCCGCAGTCTGTTAACTAGAAATAACAGACCACATTCTACATTAGAATTCAACCAAGCCACGTAAAAACAAGCAAAACTAACGTAAGAAAACAACGACGCTATAAACATTGCTATGATGATGCGATGCCGATGCACGTATGCCCGACGACAGCGGAGGTGACTGTGGTTTGGGAACGAGCGCTCAATCAGTTCTGGGAGATCGTGGTTCACGGAAACCCTTTGGTTGAAGCATCTTTTTGCTTTGTCCACTTACATCGGTCTTTGTTGACATCCGCCATGTGTGCGCAAACAGACTGGCCGGAAATGAACTCGTCTTCTGACGTGTTGCAACCATAAAAGGGCATAAAACTTAATCGCAATTCATTATTTATTCGGCAAATAACGTTTCCATCAGCTTTTATCGCATTAGCCGTATATCGATCAAGAGAAAATTCAATGAGACTGAACGCATTTCATTTGAGTCGATTTTCATGAAATTTCATCGAATTTTACTGTTTCCATAAGGCTTTTTTCATTCGATATCACTTAATTCGGATAAAAACGTGTCGATGGAAACATGGCTAATGACACCAGGTAGCGTAGTGTGTGTGACTCACGCTGGGCTATCAATCTCAAAAGCTGATCATCACTCAGAATACAGCAGTGTACACATCGAGCGAAACACATGCCGTTCTGGATCAGGCTTTCAGCGCTCATCTCTTTGGTTGACGCAGTGAGTTCTGACATCACTATGTCGGCTCGCTCCACTGTGGCGTCTGCACACCGGCACAACAGGAACACGTCCAAGGCTCGCTCACTCACACACACAGCTGTGCTGCACCACACTAGCGACACACACACACTGCTGTGCTCCACCACACTAAAGACACACACACACACTGCTGTGCTCCACCACACTAGACACACACTCACACACTGCTGTGCTCCACCACACTAGACACACACTGCTGTGCTCCACCACACTAGAGACACACACTGCTGTGCTCCACCACACTAAAGACACACACACACACACACACACACACACACACACTGCTGTGCTCCACCACACTAGAGACACACACTGCTGTGCTCCACCACACTAGAGACACACACTGCTGTGCTCCACCACACTAGAGACACACACTGCTGTGCTCCACCACACTAGACACACACTGCTGTGCTCCACCACACTAGAGACACACACTGCTATGCTCCACCACACTAGACACACACTGCTGTGCTCCACCACACTAAAGACACACACATATACTGCTGTGCTCCACCACACTAGACACACACTGCTATGCTCCACCACACTAAAGACACTAACGGTACATGTATTCGTATTGAACCGTTTCGGTTTGATGCTTCCGGTTCGGTATGCATACAAAATTAACGATTCATTGGACCATTTTTCCAGCCGACAAAATTCACGCTGGCGCGGCCACCACAACATTGCGCAACATCAATTGGCAAGCAGAATGAAACTGCGCTACTTATTATGTGCTTCACGGATCGTTTATAAGTTCGGACCAGCAACATCTGTGCAGCGCGAGCCGATCTCGATCAAACAACAGTTACATAGACAGCGCAAAGAGATCCAGAAAAGAAAACTTGAATTTGCCACTGAAGTAATAACATCGCTGCGAGATCTAGTGAGAAGCATTCACATTTATCCGTTATTAATTGTATTTCTCTATTAGATCAAACAGCGCTGACGGGGAAACCAGGAGAAAAATTGTGCCATGAATGAACTAGTAATACTTTACGTCCACAGACCAGCAACATTCACCATGGATTTAATATAGTAACACTAACTGCAACCAGTTTGGCTGGAATAGTGAAATGCTTTCAAATACTTAACACATCTTATTCCATCACTTCAAAACTCAAATATTATATAATTAAATATGCATTTAAATGTTATTTTTAATGTGATGACCAAAACATTATTTGTTCATCCTTCAAAGATGACTCCCATTTATAAACCTGAAAGTTTCAAGATGTAGGAAAACTCAAACTTATTTAAAAATATTTTTTTCTTTTAACAAATAGGAAATTTCTCAAGCATTTCTTTCTTTCTGCTGAATCGAAAACATACCGAACCGTGACTTTAAAACCGAGATACGTACCGAACCGTAATTTTTGTGTACCGTTACACCCCTAAACACAGACACACACACACACACACTTCACTGCTGTGCTCCACCACACTAGACACACACACACACACACACACACACTGCTGTGCTCCACCACACTAGAGACACACAGACTACTGTGCTCCACCACACTAGAGATACACTCTGCTGTGCTCCACCACACTAGACACACACTAGGGCTGTCAACGAATATTCTAAATTCGAATATATATTCGAATAGTTTTAAAAAACAGAAATTCGAAGGTGAAAATTAATATTCGAATTAAAAAAAAAAAACGCCCGCGGAAGCAGAGGCGCGGCTGTCTGTTTTGCGAGTGGCCGTGCACGCTGACTGATTAGGGTTCAGAGACAGGTGTCGCACTGGCACAGCGTCAGTCACTGCAGAGAGTGCAGAGCCCAACTCGACCGCAGCAAAGAAAGTGATTTTAACCCCCCAAAATGAGTGAGGCCGCTGCCGGACAGACACGTGATCGGCAGCCCGCTGAGAAAACTGCGCTATCTGCTATGGAGTGTCTCTTCGGAGAAACGTATTGCGCGCACAGCCCAGACCAGGACATCAATTTGCTGCTTCAAAAAGAGATGTTGATGTATGAACAAGAGTCTCCAGTACCTGCTCAACAAAATCCTCTCATGTGGTGGAAAACTTTGGGCTCTGGGAGATACCCTCACATCGCCCAGATGGCAAAGAAATATCTTTCCATCGCCGGATCCTCAGTGCGCTCTGAACGCGTTTTTTCCTCCACTGAGAATATAGTGAATAATAAGAAATCAGCACTGGCCCCTTCAAATGTGGACTATCTTGTTTTTTTGGCAAATAACCTGTAGACCCGAAGGTGACAGTGCGCACTAAAAAGACAACGGAACAAATTGCCGTCAGTTTTTTTTTTCTTCCTTTTTTTATTCAAGCACCAATAATGTAAGTAGCCTTTTTCGTTTTTAATAGTTCTTTATTTTTTATGAACCTCAGGGTAAAGGCGTTGTCACATTTCTCGGAATTGTGTGCCTCATTTTATTTAACTTTAAACAGAAACAGCCTGTAGGCTAACTATAGATAGGCCTATTGCGTTGGAAAGTGAGGTTTGCTGTCTTGGCCATTACTTTGTTTTACTTTTTGTGTAGGTAATACGTTGTTAAATATGTTTAAAATTAAATAAAGTACCTATACAAGTAGTTATGTCTCTTTGTATTAATTCGTCCTGTTATTGACGTAATGCGCGTCATTCAAAAAATGCGCAGCCAGATATTCGAATAGTTCGAATATACGCGTGTTTTTTCGAGGGAATATTCGAAAGTAATTTTTGAGCAATTTTGACAGCCCTAACACACACACACACAAACACACTGCTGTGCTCCAAGTCAAGTCAAGTGCAATACAGAGTGTTTCAAAGCAGCTTTACAGCGATAAGAGGAAAAAGTTTGTGTTAGTTAAGTGATGGTTCATTACTGTTGTAAAAAATGTATTAATTTAGTTTTTTTTTTAAAATATTTACACAGCATTAGTATGGTGTTCCTAATAATCATTTAGGTAGGTAGGTGCATGTGTGTATGTATGCATGTATGTATATGTATGTGAATATATACGGTTTTAGAAGATTAACAACCCGAAACTAAAAAAACAGACCCGGTAGACTATTATTCAGCCATTTATCAGCTATTATTTGAAGTATCACTGTATATATATATATATATATATATATATATATATATATATATATATATATCCACTGTGGAGAAAACCATGCCGCCATCGCCCAGCTCAGTTCAGATCTCGTATAATGGTAAGATCCGAATAAAGCCATCCATTCAACAACTTGGATTCAAAATCTGTTCAAATGTTGTCCTAATTTGATACATTAAGCAATCTGAACAAACTATTTTGTTGCACAATATTGTGCAAGTTCCCAGCATGCATTGCAGCATATAAAAATGCTGTGGTAACTTTAGCTCTGTCAAAATACCCACACCTCTGACCACTCGTCAACTTACACGACAGAGTTGCTGTATCTTCCAGACTTCCTTTAGATCTTCAGATTACTAATGGCACACACTGAAAACACTTGCATATTTTGTAAGACGATAAGACCATTTACTTTTGATTTCCAATACTTTGCGTTTTAACATAAACGTCTACATGTGTGTTCAGTAGGCGCTATATAACAGAAGACAGTTTTTAAAGCATGGTGCTTCTAATTAAGTGATAAAAAGCAGTTGCAAATGTTATACAGAATAACATACTCCACTAATCTATCACTCTGTTTTACTACCAAATGATATGTATATGTGTTGACAGCAATCCATGCCAAACGATTAGCCTTTCCAGTGCAAGATCTACTAGGCAAACTGAAACTAGTTCAGCTACTCCATGACAGCACTCTGGGACACCAAACACACACAAACAGCGCTAAGTCCTACCAGCTTCTCTACACACACTAAGCTCAGGCATGAGCGCTCGCGTCCTGTCCGCAGTGAAGCTCTGAGGGACCGTCACACACACTGTGCTTCCCAACACTCAGGCATGGACATGAAGGGGTGTTGTGCTCTGGTGTTCTGGGACGCCCCTGAGATGTGGGCGGTGTGTTCTCAGGGACGGATGCTGATGGACTAATCTTTAAGTAAATAACATCATTACCATTAGGGTAAACAGAAGCCCCATTTTACCCACACGACTCCGAATGCATCATGGAAAATAATCCCATCACAGCTTCAATTAGTGTGTGTTGAATGGGTCGCTGTTCATCAGGTTTTAAAGCTCAGAACATGGGAAAGAGCCGGGAGCACTTGGGCCCGTCCCGGATAGGGTCCGGCTCGACAGAGGCGTAGAGGCACAGCACGCACGTCACCTGACGTCACACACATGCACAGGAGCAGCACATCTCTCAGATCGACCACATGTGCATGCTGGGAAATGTGCTGACTTCCTGTGCATGTTTACTTATCGAGCTACTAGCACACACTCTCTGTGGGGGACGGGGGGGGGCTTTAAACGTCAGCAGAGGTCAGAGCGAGATTGATGGACTTCACCACATCTGGCTGTGGAGCAGCTCAGTCTGTCTGAACTGGAGGACAATGTCCTGTAAAGCCCTGAGGAGGACTTTAATTTACCATCAACTACACAAGGAGTCAGGCCACAAAAAACTTTACAGAACCAGTCAATACATCACACACACTAAAACTATTTGAGGTGGTTTTGTTAATGATAATTCATTTTAGTGTTAAAGGGATAGTTCACTTTGAAATTAATTTTTGATATATTTTAGCTTACCTCAAGGGCATCCAAGATGTAGGTGTCTTTGTTTTCACAGTATTTTCAATTTTGACATTTTTCAGTCAAACCGTTGTTGTCTTTCAGTCATACACTGGAGGCTAAGGGGGTCCACCAAAAAGCATGCACAGAGAAGTTAAAAATGATTTAATGACTCGTACATGCAAGTACACATTGATGGCCTAAGACACGAAACGAGTGGTTTGTGTGAGAAAACGAACAGTATTTATATCGTTTTACCTCTTGTAATCATAGCCATGACAAAATGATCTGACGGCATGGGCGCTTCGGTCTGCGCATGTGCCGGAAGTGATCGCTTGCGCGCCTACGTCACTCTTTGTTTATACAGAGATTTCGGAAGTTTTACCTTTCACTAAACATATTTAGATATACGGGAAACCGCAATGGAAGACGATTTCGATATATCTAAATACGTTTAGTAAAAGGTAAAACATCCGAAATCTCCGTGTAAATATTGAGTGACGTCACACGCAAGCGATCACTTCTGGCGTAACATTGAACTGATTCAGTTCGGTTCAGTTGGACATTGTACAACTGATTCAGATCACTTGGACGTCACTGTGATTACACGAGGTAAAAACGATATAAATACTGTTAGTTTTCTCACAAAAACCGCTCGTTTCGTGTCTTAGGCCATCAATGTGTACTTACATTTACGAGTCATTAAATAATGTTTAATTTTGACTTCTCTGTGCATGCTTTTTGGTGGACCCCCTTAGCCTCCAGTGTATGACTGATAGACAACAACGGTTTGACTGAAAAATGTCAAAATTGAAAATACTGTGGAAACAAAGACACCTACATCTTGGATGCCCTTGAGGTAAGCTAAAACATATCAAGAATTAATTTCAAAGTGAACTATCCCTTTAAGTAGGGCTGCCCTCAACTAGAGGTTTTTCCAATCGACTAGCAGTTGTTCTTAAAGCGATTAGCCGACTAATCACATGCATATTAATAAGCCATACAAAAAACATACACAGCTTGCCACAGCACACCAGGTGACAATTGTTCTCTATAGATGTATTTCTCATGTCTGTGAGGCAGAGTTTGTTTTTTAAGCACTCAAGTTCACAGAAACCGAGACGGCATAACGTTCATCCTGTTTGTTTAATTTATTTTACAAAGCCACAGCAGTTTCTTGTTATTGTGAGTTTCAAATGATGTATTACTCTTAACTGTATGACCAAAGCATTGTATTTTAAGTAGAAAAAAAAATGCAAGCATTCCTCATTTGTAAGTTGTATTGAATAGAAATATCTGCTTAATGAACAAATGGAAATGTTTGAGCAGGCATTTCAACTGCCTCAACTCTGACCATTTTATTAGACTAGTTTCATCATTCGGTTATATGAGAGTAATCCGACTCTGATCTAATCTTCAGCACAAAGACAGTTATTAATATGTGCATAACACAACTGCTAATAACTGATAGATCTGCATGGCAGCAATGTTGGGAAAGTCAGAGCCCGTAAACATGTGAATTGAAAGTGTTTAGACAAACACTGTCTGTGACGAGCAGTTTCTCAAAACCGCAGTATTTTAAAAAACTGGATTCCTCTATTTGAATCTAAGAAAGTAAAAAAGCCTTAAAGTTCACGGATGGTTTCGAGGTTTCTCCATTCCTCCGGTATAAATGTGAAGAGCTCAGTGGCGTGCAAGGTAAGCTCATCTCATTCAACAAAGCAGCTCATTGTTGTTGGATCTACTCGGGCCGATCACAGCTGTAACTGAAAACGTTTGAGGAGCTCCAGCGAACCCACAGCGCCCAGTCCAGCTCATTCAGCGCACCAGGTTTCATCCCCCACAATTCATTCATAAGAGATGGAGAAAAAAAAATGGAGTATTACATTTCAGTAAGAGATCTCTTAAAAGTTTGATTGGTTTAAATAGTGTGGCATTTCAGGAGGGCAGGGAAGTAGCTTTCCAAAATTCCAAAACAAATTACTGAAGAAATTACTCAACTTCATTCAATCTCACTGGATTACACCTTTGTGAAAGTCTACATTTAGTTTTAATCACTGTGTTGCCAAAGAAGCATAACAATATTAATCAGGAAAATAAGATTTTCTTAACTAATTGATAAAATGTTGAGTACACCCTCCTAACAGTTACAAAATAAAACTGGTGCCAGTTAAAGCTGCAGTAGGTAACTTTGAGAAAACGTTGACTTAGCCTGAAAATTTGAAGAAGCACAACTTATGCCTTGTTCACACTACATGATTTTAAAACGTCGGGCTGAACTGTGCGGTTCACACTACATGACTTGCTCTCAGTGAAATCTGGAGTGTTCAAGTTGTTAACTGTTCACACCACACAACACAACGTGATTGATCCACAACAGGAGGTAACTCACTACACGAGTTGACAACGCACTGCATAGAGATACAACCACGATCGGATGATAAGAGCAAATCATTTGTGACTCAATAAGAGCTGTTTCAGTACTATGTTACGGTCTAAATCCTGAAATTAATCAAATAAATAACAAGTGGACAACAACTCTGTCACCCAACGATTCTATCTTGTCAACAAACCACGTTTTGTCATGAAAAAAACACGCAATAAATAAATAAATATTGCGCCAATACCCAGCGAAGAAGAGAACACAACACGTGAATATGGACGTCAGACAGAAACTAGTGCTGCACACTGTTTGCTCGACGATCTGCTCTGAGGGAAAAAAATGCAAAAAAGAGAGAAAAACTAAGATTTACCTGGTGTCCTCAACCCATGCGTTGCTATGATTGGCTGTACTCATGACATCACCGAGTTTGAGTCGCGCGACTGCTCTGGATATCAAGCAGGCTAGATATTTTTCTGGGCTCGGCGACGCGTCTGCGAGGCGTCTGCGAGCGTTTTCGCTGCGTTGTTGGCTCTTTCATACTAACAGATTGGCAAGCGTTCATCGTCCACTAATCTCCCGCGATTTGCACGCGATAACACCCTGACCTGTCGGCAACTCAACGATTTGCAAATCGGGCATAAATCGGGCTTAAAATCATGTAGTGTGAACTTGGCTCCACAGGTCCCAACCCTTTGCTCTCTGCTGTGCTACAGCCCTCCCTCCACAGCTTCTCCCCCACAGCGGAGACTGCTGTGAATGTGCAGGCTAGTAACCAGGGTCACCAATGATGGCGGATAACCAGTTATGCCACATTCACTAGTAGGGACGAAACATCAACAATATGCTTTACATTGACTACTGCCTGCCCATACTTTGACTACAAACTCGGTCCTCAAATCATTATGTATTTTGCATGGAATTTGACTTTAACATTGCACCCTTTCTACAAGTTATAAATAGCTAGTAAGATAATATAACAATAACGTAACTTATGTAGCCTAAAATAATTCAAGTAATTATTCAAGCGATATGCAGGCCTAATGCTAGATAAGGGTTGCTAGTACATTCGTAACGGGGTTCAGTTATGGGAAAAAGGAGGCAGGAACTGGCGAACGTTCAACAAGTTTAAATAAACAATACAAAATTAAAGTATAAGCCAGCAGCCCCTCACGGACAACACACAAAACAGAACATAAAATCACAATGTAAAATCAGGCCTGTTCCTCTCTCTACTGTCGTCGCTCCTCTATGCCTCTGCTCCTCCGTGAGAGATGCAGGAAGACCGGTGCGTCTCACAGGTGTCGTTCATCATCACTCACGCCACCGGCCTCGTGCCGCTCTCACGGTCCCTGTCCCTCGGCCTCGTCCTGCTCGCCACAATATTATTTCAGCAACATGACAAGCCAGTGAATTAGCAGGTTTCAATTGTTGCTTTGTACAGTGTGTGACATTATATCTACATGTAATGCGGCTAGAGTTTTGACACAGTCAATGGGCTCTGTCTAATTCTTTCCTTTTTGCTTGTTTATCGTCATAATTTTTTTCCTTTTACCCTTCTTTGTTTTAGCAGGTGCCACTAGTGAAACGGGTAATGTACCCGTTTATAGAGATGTTCCGATACCCTTTTTTCCCTTCCCCGATACCTGGACTTGTGGTATCGGCCAATACGGAGTAATGATCCGATACCTGGGTGTGAATCTATACAATTCATACTTTTTTAGATTATGTCTCTTCAGAGTGGACATGCACCTACGATGACAATTTCAGATCCCTCCATAATTTCTAAGTGGGAGAACTTGCAAAATAGCAAGGTGTTCAAATACTTATTTTCCTCACTGTATGCAAAAAAATACCAGTAATTATAATGGCTTCAGTGAACTGTACTGTTGACAACCTGTCGTGGAAAATGTAAAAATCATACAGGTCACTTTATTTGACAAATTAAAATTGTGGGGAAACATAGCACTGTTTTACTCTGGTAAAAAAAATCATATTAAAATGCACGCTGAAACATGCAGTGTGCTGAAAGTTGTTATAGCGTTACTCAGTGCAGTGTGTTCACTTCACGTCTGCTGTAAGACACTTGTTGAACTAGATCAATAGTAGAATATCATATCAATGAAAGCTGGATGAGTTGTGTTGCTAAATGGCATGCATTTCATTTTAAAATATCTTGTATTTGTATGACGGAGAAAATGCCGTATTACTGTTAGTCACTTAACAAAATGGCATAGCCTCTGAGGTACAGACATGTTACAGGCGGTATCCACAAGTTTCCGAGGGGCGCTCCTGTAAAAAATAAAGTGGGTGAAACTTCCGGTGAGGCGGCGGAAGTAGCATTCCAATGGTATTTTGTGTGTTAGTTAGCGAAGAGGCTAGCTGTTTTTCGGAGAATTATTTTACTATTTAAAGACGCAAATCTTTATGAGAGATGTCGTTACGGAGCTCAGGGGCAACATGTGCTGTTCGCGGTTGTATGTATAACCGGACTAAACTTATGAGGTGCCCCTAGGGACATTATTCAGAAATGCCATGCATATACATGTACTTTTCCTCTCACATACACATATGAAACCAAATTCATTCACATACTATAATGAAATGCTTACACACATACAAGTGAAATGCTTTTACACACACAACTGAAACGCTCTCATACATACAAGTAAAAAATATACGCTCACACACACACAACTGAAAAGCTCTCTCACACACAAGTGAAACCCTCACACACACACAACTGAAAATATTACGCTCACACACACACAACTGAAACGCTCACACACACACAACTGAAAAGCTCTCTCACACACAAGTGAAACCCTCACACACACACAACTGAAAATATTACGCTCACACACACACAACTGAAACGCTCACACACACACAACTGAAACGCTCTCACACACACAACTGAAACGCTCACACACACACAACTGAAATCCTCTCACACGCACAACTGAAACGCTCACACACACACACAACTGAAATCCTCTCTCACACACAGCTGAAATGCTCTCTCACACACAACTGAAACGCTCTCACACATACAAGTGAAATGCTTTTACAAACACAACTGAAACGCTCTCGCTCACACAACTGAAAAGCATTTCGGTTGTGTGTGTGTGAGAGCATTTTAGTATGTTGTATGCAAGCATTTCAGTAGTGTGTGTGAGAGAGAATTTCAGTTGAAACGGAAGCACATTTCAGTTGAAACGGAAGGTGGTTGAAGTCCCCAGTCCAGTTGGTGGCAGTAGTGCAGCTCAAGACGAAGAACTAGAAGCTGTAGAAAGCATAGTAAAAACGCGCGCAGCCGCACACCTTTCACAAAGCACCGTTCGTTCGCTCGCAATCGCGCTACGTAACAGCAATGTCTGCTCAACAGCAAAGAACATTAACCGAGGCAGCGGGCTTGCTGAGCACCATATTAGCCTCAGCGGAGTCCATACGAACCCAGTTGGCAATAACCTGCAGTTGGCATTGGCACGCCGCTACGCTGGCGGGTAGGGAAGAGCGAGGCTAGGTGGCTGTCCATCGTGTCCACCACACTTGGAGTTGCAACGGTCGGTTGCTGCCCGAGTGTGGTGGCATTTGACAGGGTTCGTATGGACTCCGCTGAGGCTAATATGGTGCTCAGCAAGCCCGCTGCCTCGGTTAATGTTCTTTGCTGTTGAGCAGACATTGCTGTTACGTAGCGCGATTGCGAGCGAACGGTGCTTTTTTTTTTTTTTTTTTTTACTTTATTCTGAACAATACACAGGACAATAGGTACGAGAACACTACAGATAATGTAACCTGTTCAACAAAATTAAATCAATAGTGTATAGACCAGAGGATAATAACAAATAAATTAATATAATTATAGAAGGGGAAAAAAATTAAAAAATATGCAGTTCCTTCAGGAGATGAAATGTTCTTGTAGCTTTCATGTTTTCCATGTTTTCTATTGTTTTATAATATAATTTAAAGTCCAAATGAAATGCCTTAAAACAAGGTTGTGAATTAGACCATTTACATTTGTGAATATGGTATTTTCCAAGGATAATAAACAACTGAATGACAAAAATCATTTTTTTTTTGACAAACCACAAAAGTCAAAGTATAGCATGACATCAAAAATATTGATTCTGATGTTTACATTCAATTTTGTAATTATATATTCTTCCAAATCAGACCAAAATTGTTTTGTGTACATACAGTGATGAAATAAATGAAAAAATGTCTCCTTATTAGATTGGCAAAAAACACAAGACTCTTCTATGTTTATTTTAAATCTTCTTAAAGTATCTTTAACAGGATAAATTTGAGGCAAAATTTTAAATGAAACTTCTTTCACTTTATTATTGATACAGTATTTGTGACGAACGGTGCTTTGTGAAAGGTGCGCGGCTGCGCGCGTTTTTACTATGCTTTCTACAGCTTCTAGTTCTTCGTCTTGAGGTGCACTACTGCCACCAACTGGACTGGGGACTTCAACCACCTTCCGTTTCAACTGAAATGTGCTTCCGTTTCAACTGAAATTCTCTCACACACACACTACTGAAATGCTTGCATACAACATACTAAAATGCTCTCACACACACACAACCGAAATGCTTTTCAGTTGTGTGAGCGAGAGCGTTTCAGTTGTGTTTGTAAAAGCATTTCACTTGTATGTGTGAGAGCATTTCAGTTGTGTGTGAGAGAGGATTTCAGTTGTGTGTGTGTGTGTGAGCGTTTCAGTTGTGCGTGTGAGAGGATTTCAGTTGCGTGTGAGAGGATTTCAGTTGTGTGTGAGAGCGTTTCAGTTGTGTGTGTGAGAGCTTTTCAGTTGTGTGTGTGAGCGTAATATTTTCAGTTGTGTGTGTGTGAGGGTTTCACTTGTGTGTGAGAGAGCTTTTCAGTTGTGTGTGTGTGAGCGTTTCAGTTGTGTGTGTGGGCGTATATTTTTTACTTGTATGTATGAGAGCGTTTCATTTGTGTGTGTAAAAGCATTTCACTTGTATGTGTGTGAGCATTTCATTATAGTATGTGAATGAATTTGGTTTCATATGTGTATGTGAGAGGAAAAGTACATGTATATGCATGGCATTTCTGAATAATGTCCCTAGGGGCACCTCATATAAACTAGTTCAGTGGCTTAAACGTGATTGTTTTGAACATAAGGTGAAAACGAAATCAGAGTGATCCTGAGCCCGTCTCTGATCCTGCCAACGACTGTAGTTTCAATCACCTCCCAAAAGACGACGAATCTTCCTGTTTACATTTGTTTAAATTCTTAATATTCTATAAACTTTTATCAGCATGTGTTTGGCTGTTCGCTACTGATGTTACACCTAAACTCAGGATCAAAGCCTGTGTTGACAGAATACCAAATGTGCCAGTTAATGTATTCAAGTAGCACATTCATTTATAATTTTGAATAAACTCCAAAGCACAATGACTAAGTGTGTATTTTTTATTTTAATTGTTTGTCAGCTCGCACAACTGTCTGTCACCATGCCTTGAGTATTGATTATTAATAATGTTATTATAATACTGCCAATCAACTACTGCGGAGGGTTAAGGTACGGTTATTTCACCCTTTTTAATTTCGTTGAGGTTGTGTTCCCACATCGTTAGCTAGTTTGGATCGCTATAACTTGAATGACTGTCAACTATTGAATGAACGAGTGTCAAGCATGTCAAATCGTGCTTTGTTTACTTCAAAACGGAAGTCGCGCCCACTTTTGACGCAAGGCCTCATGGGGCGTAGGAAACTTGTGGATAAACAAGAGCTTCAAACAAGACGAGCAGTGTAGAGCTAGATGAACAATGATTCATTCTCTGTCGATAAATGTATCGACAACAGTTGCTCACCAGTCTAATAAAATTAAAGTATTTGTCTTTGGCGACTCCATGGTTTCACTCATAAGCGACACACTGACACGCCTGTTACACTAGTTAAAATAGATTCCTCTGGATTTAAACATTGATGGAAACATTTGGGATAATGCAAGTACAAGAATCAACAAATTAAAAACATTGTTCAAGTGGTTTTGGGATATTTTAATATGGGGGGGGGGTATCCCCATATCTTATGGATATCCCCATATGGGGAAGATATCCCCATATCTTCACATCACGTCATCATTTTGATTTTCTTTTTTGGCCATTTTTTTCAAAATCACTTGAAATCCTATTCGTAACCCACATACTGGCTGTAAATTAGAAGCGCTGAAATGAAAATTAAGCAATTTGATCATCTGTGGAACGGGCAGGACTCCAGCCAATCATTTTCAAGAACAATCTAGAATCATTGGACATAAAATGCGTCAATCAAACGGTGCGTGTCCCATTCTACAACCAACAGATGTGGCTGTGGCATTTTTTCTGCTTGACAGGCGAGAAGCCGATTGACTAGTAGTATTTACAAATAATCAGGGAACTGTCTTTACTGACGATATGCGCTTGAGAATTGTAGCTATTCTAACGTTATAGCCCAGCCATATGTAGAACTAGCTAGCTAAACAACCTGTTTGGGGAGGAAGCTGATGTGAGTGATTGTATTTATGCATCCGAGTTTTCGCTCGTGCTTGATTTTGCATCCATTGTTTTTCCGATTGGTGTTAAGCGCGAATGATTTAGTAAGTGCCATTTGTGCATTCACGCGTTTGACGCGAATTCGCGTCTGCCGCCCGAGTTGAAAAATCTGAACTTTGGCGTGAATTCGCGCTGCGTTAACCAATCAGGAGCCTAGCTGCTTGCTCACGTGGTGAAGTGGATGCTTCAATAAATTATTTTGTAATATGACTAAATGCATGGTGGGATTATGCACAACAAATCAAATATTTTATCACTTAAAACATTATTTCTATATACGAGCAATGTTCATTTTTTTTATTGAATGTTATTCATTCCATATCTAGATGATATGAAATAGTATTATGATGTAAAGGCAATCAACATATGTGCATAAGTTAGTGTCTGGACGTGAGAGAGAAAAAAAAAAAAAATCAAAGGACAGGTTAATAACTTTTGGAAGCTGGCTCTATTTATCATCAAAACAAAAATAAATGACAGCTAGATTAGGTGGCTGAGGGTGATCCTCGCTCCGATGCGGGACAACAGGTCATCAAACTGGAGCGAGCAAATGGTGAAACTAGCCAAACGGTTCACCTCAGAAAGGTCCGGAGGACACAAATATATGACAACGATGATCCCCACGCCACTGTTCTGCTCTCCAGAGTAAATACAGAGCGGTGACTCTATTGATGAATGCTCGGTCGACATAAAAACAGTGGCCGCCAAAGGATTTCGATTTTTTTGTTTTTATGCGCGTCAGTTTCACTCTTGACACGCGAATTAACACAAAGTGGTCAAGCGTCAAACTAGACAAGTCAGGCGCGAATTTGACGCGCTATTCGCGTCCGGTGTGAACACAGCATCACGCCATACCCCCGATTGCTCACGCTGAAGTGTCAATCCCTTCGGTCAAATGCCTGAAAGATGAGTTTGTCTATAGATCTACCTGTTGAGCCACTCGTGATCGACTAGTTTTAAGTTAAAATATCCTGTAATCTAGTGCGAGCGCGCATGCGAGATGTTGAGCTCCACCACATAGGGCTGCATGATTAATCGAATTTTAATCACGATCACGATTTTGGCTTCCCACGATCAAATTCGCGTGATCGAGCGATATTTAAAATGCGTCATTCCATTCATAGAACCCTCCGTATATAAAAGGGTGTTTTTTTTTGCAAAGCCAATCTAGCGCTCCGTAAACAACTGTCTGATCACGTGCCTCCACGAGCTCCAGTGCGCAAGAGAGACCGTAAGTGTGTCTGCCCGCGAGCTACAGTGAACAAGAGAGAGACGAGTGTCCAGGCGCGCTCAAAAGTGTGCGAAGGATAGCATCCTCGAAATTCCGGCTTTCGAGAATCCTTTCTTGACATTGAGAAACACCTCAAGTGTGTCTGCGTGCGAGCGACAGCACGCGAGAGATACCGGTTGTGTCTGAGACTGAGCCATCTTAGGAAATAGTAAACTAAAGTATACAATGAAAAACATTAGTAGGAGTTACTGTATAATTTTTTAAAATCTGTTTTTCGATAATTTCCGTGCAACTAAGGTTAAATTGTGATCAGATAACCCAGTGATCAGATTATAACTCTTGATTATCCTTTCAGGTTTATTAGTAAATATTAAATCTAACTGCATCTTAATAGATGGCACAGCACAATTCTTTACTCTTAATTGGTCTGCAAATCCAGTCTTGTTTACAAAAAATCCTCAGTGAAATTAAGCGAACAGAAGGGCAATGTTTTACCTCATCAGCTGGAAAGTCATTAAAAATAAAGTTTATTCATGCAGTCCTATTGTAATCCAGAGGAAGCATATGCAGTGACTGTCTTCTTCCACAACCAGGCACTGCACAATAATTTGTATTGCTTGGTAGCTCGATCCGGTTTGTCATCACAAGGTAGGCATCTATGTTCTTTAGCTATGCGTGTAAAGCGCGAATTGTGGGTGGGGCTTCTTCTGCGGGGTGGTGTTTTATCCTCTTTCACGTCATAGTTCCCCACTTTGAAAAACGAGTCGTTTGCTGAGGCTGGTGTCAATAAAAGCTTTTGTTGGACTAACAAGGACATTCAGTTATGAAACTTACAGGATTTTCTTATAATATAATGTCCTCTTAGATGTCAAAACTAAAGCTCAAGGAAAATTTGATTTCTCAGTTCATCACCCCTTTAATTGTCGGTGTTCAGAATCATGATCTCCATTTCAAACCATAAACCCGTGGTTCTGGCCACAGGTGTACGTGTCTCGCGGTCAGTGCTAGCACACATCACCGGAGTCCCAGAGATGCTTCACAGTGAGCACATCTGGCCACAGTCTTCCACATGCGTTTACTCACAACCCCAGGCGGATCTGTGGCAGCTTCACAGAGATTACACCACATTTATCATCAAAATACATACAATCACTGCAGTTTCAAGCTGAACTGAATGCTAGAGGAGTAAAACAGCAAAGAAGTTCTTGTTCACTGTTAATTATGATTACAGGGACAAATTATGGATTAAAGACTTATTTCTGCGTGGTTACTTGCACAATACTTATGCTATGACCTGTAAATACTTTAACCCTAGTGCATTATTTGTAAATCGATAGACTGAGATGTTTGAATCACCTAACCGCTGCAGATGTGGCGTTCCTCATATAGCAGAGCTTGCCCGGCACAGAACGCATGTCCCGATGAAACCACGCAGAGACGCGAAGCAAGCTTACATGGCATGGATGCTTCAGCAAAGAGCCACTCACAGGACACTTCTCTTCAGAACTGCTGCGATACGTACAACAGCAAATGTCAATAACCTGCAAAAACATATTCATCCGCTTCAAACTGAACACGCTCTTAAGGCCAATTTATGCTTCTGCGTAGGGTGCGCGCAGTAGGTACGGCGTAGCATACGCACAGACGCATCTCATGCCGCGTACCCTTCGCCGTCGCCTGACGCGCACCTCTTCAAAAATGTAACTACACGTCGCGACGATGCGGACCGCAAGATCGGTGATTGGTCGGCTTGGTAGCATTGCATTTCCTCCTACGCATTTCCGCACGTACCTTCTCACGCATTTCCACCACTGTCTATGATTTCCACACGTACCATCTCCTCCGACATCTTCTCTCGTTTCTGCCTTTCAGTTTTAGTAATTTCACTAAAGTGAACTGTTTTTCCACCTCAATAAGCTCCAACTCCAACATGATCAGCTCTCTTTCAATCGCTATTGCTTGTAGTAACCTAGCTGGGAGGAATCTAAACACAGTGGAACATTAAAACCCTCTGCCACCAACTAGCGTTAGTACAAGGAGCAGTACTGCAGAGCAACCAAGACCTGAACGCAGAAGTATAAATGCTACACTACGGTGTACCCTCGACGCAGAAGTATAAATTGGCCTTTAGAGCCACTCACTGGACCTTTCACTTGAAGCGTGCAAGAGACGCAACACCATTTTGCAGAAATGCATTTTCAATGAGCCTGTCACAATACATGTGTCTTTTGGTTTGTCAGTCTCTCACAGCATCAGTATTTCAACATTTACTTCCGCTCAGTCACACTTCTGAATAAATCCGCCCTGACAGGACTTTATCACTCGTCAATATCATGCTAGTGTGATCAGTGTGTCCATCCAACGCCAGTCACGCCACCAAACCTGCAACACTTCAGTATTCTTCAACAGAGCCAACATAAATTAATGATTTGGTGTTGCTCTAATGAAGAACTGAAGATGTTAAAGAAACATCTGGAAAACTGGAATGGAGTGCTAAACACCGCGTTCGTTCCATAAAATACTCACTGACGCACACATCAATATCTGTTTAAATTCACTGCCAGCAGACAATAAAACACTTTCCATTCAGTCATGGATTTGTTGTACAGTGCCGTACTGTGTGTAACTTCAACAGGAAAAAGCTTCGATCTGAAAGCATGAGGACTTTACTAGTGTTAGCTTTACATAACATGTCAGAGCAGACCACTTATCGGAATATCCAGCTCACTGGTTTGATAAAAAGCAGACAAATAGAGGAATAACATTGGCCACTTCACATGACAAACATGATTTCTGAAATAGTACACCAGCACGTGCTTCACATTATCTGGACGGGATTACAAATGATTAATGACAACCATTAAATGGACAAGAAAATAGCTTTGTCAAATTTCCCACAGATTAAGTTAATTCCAAACTATACAAAACAGCTGAACTGATGTATTTATAGAGCAGTGTTGACTTACGGACAGCTGCTACACGAACATTGCACTCACAGGAGTGTTGAGGCTTTCGCAACTGTAGCTCTAGGAACTCAGTTTCAGGAACAAGCCAATGGGACAGTTCGCCAACAGCGGCGTCTTCAAGAGCAGCATGCACACACGTCAACACCCGGGTATGAGGATGCTACGATCAGATCGTGATCGGGCTTGTTGTGTGCCGTGGGTTTCGTGATAACAGAAAGACCATAAAGTGTGGGACTAAGACCCCATTTACACCTGGTATTAAAATGCGATCTGTATCCAGATAAGTTATCCGGATAATAAAAAACGCATGTTAATGCAAGGTGTAAATGCGTTGTGATCGGATCGCGATCATCGGATCTGCCCGACCACATCTGGAGGTAGTCTGGCTCGCATTGTGTCCGGATCTTTACTAGGTGTAAACGCAATCTGGTTGTTGAAACCACATATGTATGTATATTTTACTCCTCCCAAAAAGGCAAAAAATAAACGAGTGAGCTTGTTATATAGGCTACATGTCATGTTATAGTCAGATATGACAGCGCTACTGCGACAAGCATCACCCATCACCGCAGATGAGCAGCTGAGCGTCTATTCATCAAGCCAATGTGCAAACATCGCAAATAAAATTGAAAGTAAGTCACAGACGCTTAACACACAATCATCTTCAAGTAAAGAAACGAAATTATCTTACCAGCGCTGTTGCCACTCTTTTATTGATGTCTTTGATTTGGAAATTAGCTGATGATCAACGAAATGCAGCTCAAATCTGTTGCTTTTTGTGGCGTGCAATCCATTAAATCTGGATATAACGCGGGAGTTTAAGATCGGATTTATATCCGTTTTGCAAAAACACATTTATGTGGCCAGGTGTAAATGGAATCGGTACTTATTATCCGGATAACTTATCTGGATACAGATCACATTTTAATACCAGGTGTAAATGGGGTCTAAGAGACAAAATCTGCTACGACAACTTGCTGCAGTGTTGTATGCGTTTGTTCGGTCAGTCAGTGTACACTAACATTAGGGCTGTCGCGGTTATGGAATTTCCCTTGCGGTAATGTTGAGTGGCTCAATAGCGCGATATGCGGTATTACCGCCATTTATTTATTTATTTAAATAATTATATGTTTTTGTTGCTATATAAATAATGTTTACGATGTGGAAAAAAAAAGAGGACATTTTCAGTAACCAATGTAACCGAAACTAAACAGCGTCTACAGTATATCCGCATTGAAAGACTTTCACTCAGCGCGCATATTGTTATGACAACGGACTTTGAGCGAGTCATTGAACCGTTCATTCAACGAACACGTTTAAAAAAGCTGATTCAACAAGATGTTATTTATTTTTAACTTTGAGATTCAACTTTTCAAGGCTCAGCTGAGCAGCAATGAGTCGCATAGGCAATGCTGAAGCTGATGCTTCACTTATTAGAGACCCATTGATTCAATGCGTGACTCACTGATTTTATTTCGGCTTCCTTGTGTTGTGGGATGCTGACCAGAGCTGCTGCTGACGCGGATTTATGGGAAAATACCCGTGAATAGAACGTTAAAATGATGATGCGACAAATTTTTCGCTTCCCTTTGACACAAGCTTTTCACGACTTCAAAGACAGACGCAGGTAATTGCACGCGCAGCGCGTGACGCGCTCTGCCGATCTCTTTCATTCACTGTCTGTGTGAAGCCTGTAGGCTACACATCACCATGATAAACAGTCTTGTTATCGTTATGAACTTGTTTAACATTCAATACACATGCATTAAGTTCAAAACAAGAAGGGTATAGCCTTATATAAAAAAAAATAAAAAAAACGTGAATATCGCGGTTGCTGCGGTTACGTGCTATCCTCTGCGGTTGACTTGTCAGAAGCGCGGTACTACAATATTGCGGTTACCGCGACAGCCCTAACTAACATAACAGTTAGCTCCTAATGTGTTGGTTTAGACCAACTATGAAGTAATTTAGTTCTCCAAAAGAAGATCCTATAACTAAAATTGTTCCTAGTTCCTGCGGTGTGAACACGCCAAAAAGCAGGTACTTCTGCTAATAGTTCAAGGAACTATGAAAAGGTTTCTCTGGTGCGAAAGTTGTTTAAAGTTTAATCTGGGTCAGAATCTTCTAGATTTGGATTGCCCATGTTTTGCTATCCAGTATCAGGTAATCCATCTTAGTTTTTCAAAGCAAAATAGGACTGGATCACCCTGATCCAGATACTCACTTTATCAGTTTAATCTGGATTTAAGTCCACTTTAAGTGCTTTATTTTAAGAGAAAGACAACACAAACATCTCCTTCCATTTTCAATTTCCTTTCTCCAATCAGACCCATATGGAGGCACTAAAGGGACATGGTTACGGGGGGAAAATATGAAATGAGAAATCTTATATACTTTAATGCTTTCATGTTTTTAAAAAAGTTTGCATTCATTCGCAAATAACTCAAGTTTTGATAGTGAATGTGAAGTCTCTTGGGGAATACAGAAGCATTAAAATGAATTTTACTCCTATCATCACCACCATGTCCTTCAGAGGTCCTGTAACCCCTCATGTGACCCTCAACACATGCAATTAGGGATGCAGTTATTAGAAACTACTTTCAACTGGTTCATCTCTCATGATTGTGCCAATGTAGTTTATATACAGAGATTACATTTCCATGAATATAAAGATGATTCTGGAAAAAGCAGTATCCTCACAACTGTGTTCCTTTCTTGAAAAAAAATATTTCTGCAAGGATTTAGACCATTTTTTCCATCTTAAAAATATATCTAAATTACGCCATATGCTCTCATTGACAAATGTGGAAAAATTAGTTCATGCGTTCATGACATCAAGGCTAGATTATTGTAATGCTCTACCGGGTGGTTTCCCTGCACGCTTAACAAACAAACTTCAGCTAGTTCAAAACACAGCAGTTCGTACCAGAACCAGGAAGAATGACCATATTAGCCCGGTTCGCTCCCCAGTACTTGAGCGAGCTCTTAACGCATTATAGTCCTTCAACGCCTATTGCAATCTCAAAACTCCGGCCAGTTGATAATACCAAGAATATCGAAATCGACTGCTGGCGGTAGATCCTTTTTCTATTTAGCACCAAAACTCTGGAACAATCTTCCTAACATTGTCCGGGAAGCAGACAAACTCTGTCAGTTCAAATCTAGACTAAAAACACATATCTTTGGCCTAGCATAAACATAACACACTATACAGTTCCTTAATTCAAAATTAGGCTGCATAGTTTAGATCAGCCGGAACCGGGAACACGTCCCGTAAATCCTGATGTACTTGGTACATCATAAGAAGGATGGCGTTTATGCTAATATTAGATTCTCTGTTTATCCCGAGGGACCCTCTATGGTGGACCTGCACCTGGACCCATCCCGACTCATCCTTAAGTGCCGGCCTCATCGACACGACAGCCATCGGCACTGATCCTCAACATCTCATCTCCAAACCGGCGTGATTACATCAACTTCAGATGGACAGATGGAAATGGACAAATACTCTTAATGTTCCGATCCAATTTGTCTTGTAAAGCTACCCGAATCACACCGTTCTTTGTTGGCTTCTCTAAGCGATGTGGGGCCAAAAATTTTTTTGTCACATACATCAAACTTCTCCTCACTATCGGCTAGCTGCCTGTCCCCTAAACACACTGTAAAAAAACGCGGTCTCTGTAGACACCACAGGCTCCACAAACGGCAACAAAAACAATCATGTCTCACCCGGACCTTGAAACCTAACAAACAGTGTTCCAGCCAATCACTGGCAAGAAGTATTTGAGGGTGGGTCTGGGGGGTTAGTGCGCGTGCACATGAAGGGGGTGTGTGTGTGTGTGAAGGAGTCGAAGCATCAGAGGGAAGTTTGAAAAATGGCCGAAACACGACCAAAGAGACGCCGTTCTGAGGAACAAATTAAAAAGAAGGAGGAGTCGGATAAAGAACGTGCGAAGTTCCAAATTTACATCGGTAGCAAAGCTTTTGAACGATGGCGAGAACTCCGGCGGCAGAAGGGCTTCCAGTCCGACATTCAGGTTGCTCTGTTTTTGCTGGACAGGTGGGTAACGTTAAATTGTTTTTTTTTTCTTCTAAATTGACACTTATGTTCGCCAAACCCACACAAGGATATAATTAGCTAGAAATGCACGTTCACAATTATTTCAGGAAGGACGAAAGGGAGGGGGAGGAGATGAGATGCGGAGGAGGGAGGGTCTAGCTAGCCTCCGATTTGTTTGAAAATATTCCAAACGTCAACACCCAGGATCGCTTAGAGAACCTTTAATATAAAAATGCCTACTTCTAATACTAATCAAGCACAATAAAAATAAATAAATGTGCCTATATTAACGGGGTGATGAACTGAGAAATCACATTTTCTCTGAGCTTTTGACATCTAAGAGGTCATCATATTATAAGAATATCCTGTAAGTTTTAGAACTGAAAACGTCCTTGTTAGTCCAATAAAAGCTTTTATTGACACCAGCCTCTGAAAACGACTCGTTTTTCAAAGGGGGGAACTGTGACGTCAAAGAGGATAAAACACCACCCCTGCAGAAGATCAACGCCTACTTTAACATGGCCGGTTTAGCCCCACCCACCGATTCGCACATTACACTGGAGAAAAATCGTTTGCAACTTCTGGTTCACGGGGACTTTAAATCTGAGAGGTGGATCCCTCCTGCATACTAGTCCATAGGCTTCTTGAGGACTTGAAACTTGCCGGCCTCGAAACGTTTTTAAAGACATTGTTAAAATAGTCCAAGTGACTTCATTGGCTAAATCTTAACTTTATCAAGTGACAAGAATACTTTTTGGGCGCAAAAACAAACAAAAATAATGACTTTATTTCAACTATTCACTTCCTTCTCTATGGGCCTCTAGTCAGTTAACATAGTCGCGTAGAGCTACGTCACACGTAAAACAACAGATCATACCCTGTTAAACTAGTAACCTGACTCGAGGCAGAGAGAGAAGTAAATGAATAGTTGAAATAAAGTTGTTATTTTTGTTGTTTTTTACGCACAAAAAGTGTTCTCGTCGTTAGATAAACTTAAGATTGAGCCACTGTAGTCACTTGGACTATTTTAACAATGTCTTTAATAACTTTGAGGCTGGCAAGTTTCAGTTCCTCAATAAGCCTATGGACTAGTATACAGGAGTGATCCAGCTCTCAGATTTAATAAAAAATATCTTAATCTGTGTTCCGAAGATGAACGAAGGTCTTACAGGGTTGGAACAACATGAGTGTGAGTAAATACTGACAGAATTTTCATTTTTGGGTGAACTAACCCTTTAAAGAACGGTGTTGTGCGGACTATATTGGATCTGACAGGAATGGTGCAACACACAGTCTCTGGGTCGAACATGTATGGGCGAATCATTCCGGTTGCCATTTTACAACATTGGACAGTTTCAAAACCGTTTCCCTTTATGCACCGACGAGGTGAGTTGAAATTCATAACATACAAAACTGTTATCCACTCACAGCAGTGGGCGTTTACTTCCAAGTATTCAATGCGAGACGCCTATAAAAACCAAGCGTTTTGGAGCTAGGCTGAAAACTAGGGTAGAAAATAGCCTATTACTTATTCATTTTGATGTTTTTGAATGTAAAAACAAAGCAAACATCATAAGTTGACAATACTTATGCAACAATATAATAAAATTTAAAAAGCCAGTTCATCACCCCTTTAATACAAATGTTGTATTTTTTTTTTAACAGTTTAAAAAGTTACATAAAATGTTCGTTCCTTAAATCCACCCTTCTGCTTCTACCAGCTCTCAAAAACATCTATGATTCTCTTCAGAAGGCTTTACTCTGTTCAGTCTCATGATTACAATTACGACTTGCGGTAACCGCAATACTGTAGTACCGCGCTTCTGACATGTCAACCGCAGAGGATTGCACGTAACCGCAGCAATTGCGATATTATATTTAGCCTTATAGCCTTATATTTTTTTAATAAGGCTATACCCTTCTTGTTTTGAACTTAATGCATTTGTATTGAATATTAAACAAGTTCCTAATGATAACAAGACTGTGCGCATAAGACTGCCTACAGGCTTCACATGTCGTGAAGAATGAGAGAGAATGAGAATGAGAGAGATCGGCAGAGAGAATGAGAGAGATCGGCAGAGCGTGTGCAATTACCTGCGTCTGTCTTTGAAGTCGTGAAAGCTTGTTATGTCAAAGGGAAGCGAAATATTTGTCGCATCATCATTTTAACGTTCTCTTCACGGGTATTTTCCCATAAATGCGCGTCAGCAGCAGCGCTGGTCAGCATCCCACAGCACAAGGAAGCCACGGGGTAATAAAATCAGTGAGTCACGCATTGAATTAATGCTATATGGGTCTCTAATAAGTGAAGCATCAGCTTCAGCGTTGCCCATGCGACGCATTGCTGCTCAGCTGAGCCTTGAAAAGTTGAACCTCAAAATTAAAAATAATTAACATCTTGTTTCTTTACATCTCTTTTAATGAATCAGCTTTTTTAAACGTGTTCATTGAATGAACGGTTCAATGACTTGCTCAAAGTCCGTTGTCATAACAATATGCGCGCTGAGTCAAAGTCTTTCAATGCGCATATACGCCGTTTAGTTTCGGTTACATTGGTTACTGAAAATGTCCTCGTTTTTGTCCACATCGTAAACTTTATTTATATAGCAACATATGCATATAAATTAAATAAATAAATGGCGGTAATACCGCATATCGCGCTATTGAGCCACTCAACATTACCGCAAGGGAAATTCCATAACCGCGACAGCCCTAACGACTGCAAAAGAAAACTAGAGCAGAGTATCCATGTCTCAGCGCACACACACACACACACACACACAGGTAGAACTGCAGGAAACACTGCTGCATTTGAGATTAAAATATATTTTTATATACACATTATCTCTCGCATCTGTTTATTTACCTAAGAAAATCATTCAATCGCTCTCCTTGAGTCATTAACTCAGAAGAGCTCAAGCTCAAATGAGTGGAAACTACTGCTATTACACTCTTGCGTCATATACTTCATCTCAAAGAGGCTTTTCTAAAACTTGGCATCAAAGTTTGTTACAAATGCACTAAACTAGATACACTGCCAAGTCATAATAGCCAGTGTCGTCAGACAGCTAAATCGCCATGCCTCTGGATAAACTGCTCCCCGAGTCCATCACCACGAGGCGTTCAGCAAGTGCGTTTCAGCGAGTGTATTTCAGCACGGGGACACCAAAATGGACACCACGACATCTGCTGTTCATGTCAAATCAAAGGGCTTTTAAACAGACTTACAGCAAACAAATCACTTCACGAACAAAGCAGTTTATCGTTCTCAACAACAGCCTCTCAATGCGAAAGAAACCAAGACTAACAGACACACACACACACACACACTGTCTGCACATCTGAGTCTGGTGTAGGAATGTAAACAAAGCCTGGCCTTGCTTTTTTATAACAGAACTACATGTAGGATGATACAGAGAAGAGTCTGATCTTCAGATAACATTTCCCATCCTCATATGCACTGCAGTCACTGTGCGCACAGGTCCATGCCGACTCTGTACAACGTTATGAAATATCACACATTTGAGATGAACCCTGCGATCTCATCATTTATCTGAAGAAATTAGTATCTTACTGACCATCATTCAATAAATGTCATCTCAAACAAAACTGGAAGCGATGCGACTAGTGTCTGATATGTGCATTCAGTACTAACCCACTAAACTAGTGTCCAATATTGCATTCAGCACTAACCCACTAAACTAGTGTCTGATATGTGCATTCAGGACAAAACCCACTAAACTAGTATTTGATGTGCATTCAGCTCTAAACCACTAGTGTCCGATATGTGCATTCAGTGCTAATCCACTAAACTAGTGTCCAATATTGAATTCAGCACTAACCCAATAAACTAGTGTCTGATATGTGCATTCAGTACAAAACCCACTAAACTAGTATTTGATGTGCATTTAGCTCTAAACCACTGGTGTCCGATATGCGCATTCAGTACTAACCCACTAAACTAGTGTACGATATGTGCATTCAGTAACCCACTAAACTAGTGTCTGATATGTGCAGTCAGTACAAACCCTATAAACTAGTGTCCGATACGTGCACTCATCACTAACCCACTAAACTGTTGTCTAGTATTCAGTACTGATATGTGCATTCAATACTAACCCACTAAACTAGTGTACGATATGTGCATTCAGTAACCCACTAAACTAGTGTCTGATATGTGCAGTCAGTACAAACCCTATAAACTAGTGTCCGATACGTGCATTCATCACTAACCCACTAAACTGTTGTCTAGTATTCAGTACTGATACGTGCATTCATCACTAACCCACTAAACTGTTGTCTAGTATTCAGTACTGATATGTGCATTCAATACTAACCCACTAAACTAGTGTCTGATATGCGCATACAGTACTAACCCACTAAATTAGTGTCTGATATGTGGACACAGTACTAACCCACTAAATTAGTGTCTGATATGTGCATTCAGTAGGCTACTGATATGTGCATTCAGTACTAACCCACTAAACATGAGTCCAATATGTGCATTAAGTCCTATAACCCACTAAAGTAGGGTCTAATATGTGCATCCAGTGGTAACCCACTAAACTAGTGTCTGATATGTGCAGTCAGTACAAACTCTATAAACTAGTGTCGGATATGTGCATTCAGCACTAACCCACTAAACTATTGTCTAATATGTGCATTCAGTACTGATATGTGCATTCAATTAGCCTGGATGCCAGCCCGAACTCCGCCCACAACATTTTTTGGTCGGGAAGTTCGGTCTGGACTCGATCCATTGAGGAGTAATTATGATCAGTCAAAAAATGATCGGGCCCAGGGCCATAGCCAGCTATTAGGTCACCGAGGTTCGGACCTCGGTCATTTTTTCACATTCAAAAATAAAATGTCATGCTCTGTGAATGATTAATTAGCCGTGTTTAAACCACCTCATATGAGTGTTCGCAATTCATGTTGCTGCGAGAAGCTAGCGTAGTGAACGGGGCTCGAGAGCGTGTTGTGAATGAGGGCGCGAGTGCAGTCTCCGTGTTGCCATATCCACCTAATGGAAAGGTGCAGTAATCTCCTGGACCTGTTTTTCCGATTTAATGCAACACTTTAGGAAGTTATTAAAATGGAAAGTTGAATGTTAGGGTTAGTGATATATTCATCTTATTTCCAAAACACAAGCTTTGAACTAATTTCATATTATTATTATTATAATTATTTTGTTTTGCTTGTTTTAGTAGCAATATCTGGCAACATTACTGTCGGTGTTAAAAAAAAGCTTAGCCTATAGACAAACTGCAATTGCAGAAAGCTACCACATTCAGTAAGACAAACGCAATGATCATCGTGATTATCTGTAAGAAATGTAGGCTATAACTGTAGACTGTATGTTACAGAATGAAATTTGCCAAATAGCCTTATTGGCCAGCTGGAAGACGGCTCATGCTGTTTCACAAAGTCATCATAAATAGGTTTGTTTATGTGGTATTGTGTTATTTTAGTGTTTCACTACAATAATTAAAGCAGTGTTTCTCTACTAGCAATCTATTCAGCCAGTATATTTGTGTTTGATCTGTGTGAATTACAGAAATATAAGACTTTGCTAGACCTACTTTTATTCTATATTTCTTAGCACAAAACTCTCCAGAAAGTGCCATTTAATGGTTTATTTTTCAAAAAATAAATAAATAAATTACACCGGACCCCCCTTGAGAGACTACTCCACACATAATAAAAAAAAATTAACAATTAACTCGTATACATACACACACATATATATGGCAAAATTCCTTTTAAAAAGGGACGCTGCTTCATGTCTATGCATGGGGAAATGTGGGTCCTTAGCCTAACAATTATTATAGCACAATTCTTTACACAACACCCCGGACCTCACTAATTTCCAGACCCTGGTTACGGCCTTGATCGGGCCAATCAAATTGCCAGGGCGGGCTTTATACGATGATGGACAGATGATCTGCAGGGACGTAATCATCACGTTATCAAAGAGCACTTGTCAGAGATGACTGCAGCGGAAGAATTGAGATGTATAGATTCCACTGTTGCGTCTTTTGTAAAATAAATCGACAGCGCATTCATTTTAATAGACAAACAGAGAACTGCAATCAAGGCATTTGTCAATCAGAAAGATATTTTTGGCGTCCTTCCTACATGATTCGGGAAAAGTGTAACTTATCAGCTGGCTCTGACGGTCGTTAAGAGAAGATGGGACGTAATGAAAAGCCTGTGGTCGTTGTGGTTTCTCCTTTGGTGGCACTCATGGAGAAGTAAGTAAAAGAAGCAACACTCGTTATTTAGGCCATGTCTCCACTAAGGCCCCGTCCACACTACTGCGTTTTCGTTTAAAAACGGAGACCTTTTGCTACGTTTGCACCTCCCGTCCACACTAAAACGGGAAAAACGAAGACCTAAAACAGAGAAGTTTAGAAACGCTGCAGCTGCGTTTTGCGTTTTGAATCTCCGGAGGGCGTTTTAGTGTGGACGAGACAAAACGGAGGAGTTTACAAACGATGACACAGAGGCTCACGCTCGGTTCTATGATTGGGTGTCATCAGTCATGACATATCTTTCCCTGATTCGCCAACCACTGTTTACACCGACGCGCGCATGCCCAGTGTTGGTGAATGGTCACGTGATCCACGTTTTCAGTCGTTATAGTGTGGACGGAGATAAATTCTAATACGCAGGTAAAACGCTAGTGTGGACGGAGATCGTTTTCGTTTTAATTCTCCGTTTTTAAACGAAAACGCAGTAGTGTGGACGGGGCCTAATACGTTTTCGTTTGAAAACGTATATTTTTCTCTCCGTTTTGGCCTTCCGTCCACACTGAGACGCCGTTTTAAGTCAACAAAAACGTATCGTTTGGAAAACGCACTCCAAAGTGGATAAATTTGATTAATTTCACGTTGTAGTTTGGACAGTGAAACCGGAGGGATTTCAAAACGATGACGTAAGTTTAGTCATGGGATCCATGTAGTACCAATAGATATTCATGTTTATCGGTATTGTGCCTGTTATGTGTTATTCATTTTTACACTATTGCTAAAATGTTACTTTCTATGTTACTTAATATGTGCTATTCTTCATAGCACAGTACTGCAAAGATAACAGATGTAGTCTACTCACATTTGCTGTCCTGCGGCAAAACAGGAGAGCAGTTGCGTTTTAGACCAAACATATGGTGACTGAATGCGACCTGGATGCATCCGTGATGGTGAGATATTTTGCTAAATAAAATTATCCTGTTATTGTGCGATGACATTATTATTTATTTTCCCATCTGCATCATCTCAGTGAGCTTTTGTGAAGTTTCACGCATGCGCAGTAAAGTGAATTTAGAAGTTTCTCATCCACACTGAAACGTCGGAAAACACCTGAAAACGCTAGTGTGGACGGAGAGCGTTTTTAAACGAAAACCCTGTTTTCAAATGTATCCGGATTAATGTGGACGTAGCCTTAACTTCTAAAATAAATAAAGTTAGGCTACGTTCTGTATTTGAAAACTGCGCTATGCAAAGGAGTTGACTTACTGCGTTGCTCTGATTGGTTGTAGGTCTACAGACTATCCAATTGAGTGGAGAGTTTTTTTTTTCCTGGTTCGGTTACGACACGCCTCATAATCAAAGCCCAACGGAGGAGTTTCAGACTCATATTCTCTCTTGAATATGACGAAGTCAGGCTAGCATTCAATACTAAACTAACCCACTAAATTAGTGTCCGATATGTGCATACAGTTCTAACCCACTAAATTAATGTCTGATACGTGCATTCAGTAGGCTACTGATACTGTATGTGCATTCATTACTAACCCACTAAACACGAGTCCAATATGTGCATTAAGTCCTATGTAACCCACTAAACTAGTGTCTAATATGTGCATCCAGTGGTAATACACTAAACTAGTGTCCAATATGTGCATTCAGTCCAAACCCACTAAACTAGTGTCTGATCTGTGTGTTTGTTCAGTACTACCCCGGAGAGTGTGTGTTCAGTATTACCCCAGCAGCGCCCAGGGTGTGTGTTCAGTACTACCCCTGTAGTGCCCGGAGTGTGTTTAGTACCTTGTCGAGCTCGTCGTGCAACTCGGAGAGGGTGGGTCTGATCAGCTTCTCGCCCAGCGGAGCCGCGGTCTGCCGGTAGAAGTCTATGTTGGGCACGGCGTCGATGGTGTTGTGCCCAAAGGTGCGGAGGTAGTATGTGTTGGTGTGTGTGTCGTAGTGGTGGTGGTGCTGGCCGCCGCTGGAGGAGTGCAAGCTCCCCTCGCTCATCACCGTGTCCCCGTTCTGCGCGATGTCCGCCGGCGCGGCGTCCGGGCTCGAGGCCGCGAAGTTCACAACCCGAAACCGGCCCTTGGCTTCCTCGCCGCCCGCCGCAGAGTCCCGACGCGCGTCGGATGGCGGCTCGGCGTCGTACGCGGGCGGGGATGAGTCGGAGGCGTCGTGGGTATGCCCGTTCCCGGCGGATTCGGACACCAGGTCCACCTGAAAGCGGCTCTGGCTCGGTGTGGGACCGGCGGGATGGAGCGCGTCAGGCTCAGGCGCGGAGAGAGAGTCGCCCGGGCCGGCGAAAGGCGGAGGTGATGCCGACATGACGATTTAGAAAAGCTTTCCAAAAGCTGATACTATCGGTTAAAAGTGCTGAAGAGCCGATGGATGTGACTGAACGCAGACACGGATTCTGCAGGAAGACTAAAATAACGCGCCGCGCTTTCCTCCGAACCCGCAGCGCGACGCGCACATGCGGATGCAAATTGAGATCAGCAGCACTTCCAGTCAGAAACTCCTGACGAGTTTAACGCGCTCAGTGAAATATCCTCGGAGTGTACGCTCACAGGGACCTTAAAGACCCAGAAGATGTCCGTGAATCGCGCTTTCCGTGGCTAATGTGCGCCGTGATGCTGCGCGACCTTGCCGCAACTCCTCCTCTCGTGCCCGCGAGGCTCGCTGCGCTTTATACGCGCACTGCAGCAGGGCAGCGATGCTGGGAGACATCGCGAGAGGACGAGCGCTCGCGAGATCTCGAGTAGCACCTCATTGCAGTACACAAGATCCAGGGGGCGGAGTTGGATGCAGATCTAAGGGGTGGAGATGGGTAGGATCCGGCATAGATGTTTATAGGATCAGGGGTGGGGATAAGATTTCGTGTTCTGCAGTGAGGAAAGAGGCTTGTTTGAGATGCGCCTCGCCTGCATTGTAGTCGAGAGTAGGCGGCTGCAGTTAGAGGAGGAGTGAAAAAAGCGCATTCAAGTCGGACAAATCTCGGTTCTCGCAGTGAATCAGACACCTGTGAGATCAATGATATCGCGGGATTCACGGGATTCATGCTCGTGCACGTGTTGCTAATAAACTGGATGTGATTTAAGTTCTGTTGCTTTTATATGAAAATAAATATAATGAACAAGACACCCAAAGTACTTGTTATTTAATTAGGCTACATTCCAAATATGTGTTTATCCATCATTTTTTTATTTAATACAGAAGTGTTTTTATTTTTTTTTTAAATAAAAATTACATCACATAATAATCCATATGGCACTGTCAGAGAGTTTATTCACCCATATGTATACACATAAAACATGATATCAGTTTTAAAATCAAACATTTTAAAAGAGAACAATTCATCACTGTTGTTTTTTTATTATTTATTTTATTTTTTATTAGGATGCAAGTTATAAACATACAAGCACTACAATTTGTGAAACAAATATTATAGCGACAAATAAATAAACATCAGAATAAAATTAATGATAAAAAAATCAAAATAAATCAAAATAAACTTACAAACTTCATCATCTATAAAATGAGAGAAATTTTCCTAATTTTCACTTGAACATTTTAGAGTATATTTGAGTTACTGACATAGCTTTCTTATTTTTAACCCGTTTAAGAGAATTGAAACTGATATATATTGTGAGTCTGACTCACAATAGGCCTATATATCAGTTTCAATTTGAAAAAAATAAATAAAACATGGCCTTTATTTGGAGAATTTAGCTTTATGAATATGGAATTTACCTACATCACTGTTGTTTAAACCAATGAGCATTAAGCAGTGTCGTCAGCAAGTCGATCAGCGCAGTCGGTGGAGAGCTGTGCGCGACTGCAGAATCCGACCCTTCCGCCTTGCGCTCGCGAGAGTTTTTTCACATACGTCGGCATGACATCAGAGCCAGGTGGACCGTTCGCGGACACATTTCTAACTTGCATGCATCTCGCGCTGATCACCGGTGATCGATTCTGCGCAGATTTTGCTCATCTCAAACAAGCCTAACATCTCCGAGAACTGCCCGCTCCATCTCTACAGATCAGGGGTGGAGACTACAGCAGGAACACACACACCCCAGCGATTGAGAAGGGTTTTTTTTTTGTTTGTTTGTTTGTTTTTTATTTAACTTTCATAAACGCTTAAAATGACATTTAACATCAAACATAAGACAAACAGATATTGGGGAAATAAATAGCAGATCTTACATTGTAGGCCTACATCGATTAAAACATTACATTTTATGTTTTTTACACTTCTTATTTCTTGTGATTGAATTTAAAGAGGCGTGGGATATTTTAAGATCTTTCTTAACAAAAAATGAGCTTTATGTAACTTCCCAGGAAGAATATTAACTTTAATCTGTTATCAATTAAATCTGAACCAACCAGCAGTCCAAGAAGAAGATCATAGCCTCATCTATTATCTATATCAAAAACCAACATAGCTTCCAAAAGTCTTTTGGAGTATTTACAATTACAAAATAAATGTATGAGAGTTTCAGATTCAGTATTACAAAAACAACATTGTGGTGAGATATCTGTTGTAAACTTATTAAGAAATTGCTAAATATATACACTAAAAAAAATTATGTTGACTTTAATTTTTTTTCCGTGAAAAGGTTCCACATAATTATGTTAAACAAACATAATTTATTCATGTAACTTCAACATAATGGAATTAAGTCATTTTAAGCGATCCTATTAATGGAGTGATTTTTTTAAAGGCTTCCTGACATGATTCAGGTATTTATTATATGCATTCATCCAATAATATTTCATTTATTTTAGTGGCATAATTAAATTGATAGACCATAGCCAGCTATTTGTTAGCAGTAGCACATATTAGCATCTTAAATGCTAAGATTAACATGTTAATTTTTTAACCAACCAGATAATATTTATATCAGTCCACACCCAAACAAAATGCTCCACTCTTCTCCACAATGGTAACCCACTGTAATTTGGTTCTAATAATTCAAATGTAACTGAACATTAAACACAATTACACACTATCAAGTTTTCCCCTTTTCTCAAAAAAAAAAAAAAAAAAACATAAAATAACACATTTATTCTCTCTTAATTCAACCATATGCAAAGTATGCTGGGAACTAACAAGCACCGTCCAGTTTCAGGTAATGCAACACAAATCAATCATGTAATCCAACACAAGCGGATTAAGTAGGCCTAAATTTAATTTTGACATATATTTAAGCAGATTGAACACAATTAGGTTCGGGCAAAATGGCAGTTGACTTGCATACTGTCACCCTGGATGTAGAATTTTTCACTTAACATAAATGATTTGTGTTTAGGCAACGCGTTAGGATTTAGTACTGTTAAATTGAGACATATGTGGACCTTAAAGGGTCATGAAACCCCAAACCAAATTTTCTGAGATTATAACAGAGGTATGTGTGTTGAACACCATTGAAGACAATGTTAGCATCTGTTAGATTTAATAATAAGGTTAAAATGGTTAAATTTGAGTTTTTTTCCGCTTTTTTCGTCTTCCGGGTTTAAAATCTTCATTGTAGTGGGTGACGTGGCAGTGCACTGCACAGTGCGTTGATGACTCATCTGTGTTATCCTATGAGAAGACACGGCCTCTTAATTATTCATGACACCACGTGGATCTTTCCAACGACAGACATGACAACCTGTGATATCGTGTAGTAACGTTAGATGAGAGAGGCAATCATGGGACGCAAACTATTTGTTTTCATGGTGCAAAGTCCAAGTGCGTTGAATATGTTCCCCGCGATGCTGCCAGGGCTAGACTCTGGCTCTGGACGGTTGGTTTGCCATTAAACACGGACACGTCTAAACCTAATCCAAACTATAGTGTGTGCCGCGAACATTTTCGCGAGAGAGCTGCGACAAGTGGAGAATGATGGACTTCGCCTTGTTGACAACTAATCCAAGTTGCATCTTGCGAGTGATGCGGTATCCCAAGGACTTTCTATCCCTTCAGAGGTGTGTGTGTGTGTGTGTGTAAAATGAGAAGTCATTTATTATGAGGGTTCAGATGGCGCGTAGACTATGCACTTTCTTTTTACTGTCTATGACTATGCACGTGTGGCAGAATGGGATACGGACACATCAGACAATTAACAGGTTTCAGGGCTTAGGCCCAGGCAGTTTGCAGACTACGCCACGATGGGACTTACACCCAAAGAATTAAGCATTAGGTTCAACCAGGCACTCAAGTTCGTTGACAAATAGCCAGAGACAGTGGTTCAGTACAAAAATAGTATTTTTATTTTTTCTCTTTTTCACCCTTAAACTCAATGAACACACTCAAGAGAGAAGGCAATAGAGCGGAGTCTTACCAGTGGGAAGCTAGTGACTCAAGCAAGGAGCGTCCATGAAAACACCCCATTCACACGTGTCAAATTTCACTCACACACTATAAGAGAAATGACCACACTTGGTGAACACACAGCCACAGCACACCACGGGACCCGCCACCACAAGGGGCACTGCTCCCACTGGCAGTTCTCAGCACCTGGACAATGGACAGACATGTGGAAGTTGAACAAAATTACGCACACAGACTACATAAACAATGTCTAATAAGTCACCTGTTCTAAAGTCCAAGGTGGCACTGGCTAACAATATGAACAGAGACTCAATTAAAATAAACTGTACTGTTCTCCTTGCATGTACAGATGCAATTTAACAGCCAGCCAAACTCCATCCATAAAGTACAGATGAGTCAGGATTCATCTTAGTCTTTGCCGTTTAATAAGATGCCAGGTACATTATGAATTAGGAGTAAAACTGTAAATAATAGCAAATAAACAATAATCAGAACAATAATACAATGACTGAAACTCTTATCTGACGACATGACAAATTAAATCAGTGTCATCAATTCACTTATGGAATTATCAGGTAACAAAGAAAATAGCAACAAAGATAGATATTGATTCATATAGTGACGTTATCACATGAAAGTAGAACGGAATCAACACATTATATGCTATGTCAAAGGAAGGCTAGGCTAATAGCTAAAGGCTATCACAAAAATAACATTAAGTCAAAGCTCCAAATAAACTTATCGCAAATATAAGCAAATATATATCATCAAACATTATGCAATGAAGAATTAACTTACAGATGATGCTTTTACAAACACAAAACAAAGGATGGCTTCGAAAGATTGAAGAGAAGCTGACTGCATGAAATGTGGTCACTTATATTTCTAGACAACTACCACAGGGGGGCGCCAGAACTAAACCAATTATACAAAACAATTCGAGTGACAATTTAACTTGAAGCAGAACACTCCCCGCCAGACGTCCTAAGGATGTCTCATTTAAGTCTTAATTTTCCTTAGGCAACAGCAGAACAACTTCTGTAATTGGTCTGAGATACTTTACTTCCTTTCCAGATCCATTTTTAGTAACTTTTAACTGAACCTTGCGTACTCTGCCATCAGTGCTTGGAAATACTTTGGACACAAGAGCCATTGGCCACTTGTTACGAGGGCTCTGATTGTCTTTTAGAAGTACAAGATCTCCTTCTTGAATGTCGGGTTGAGTACTATTCCATTTGCGGCGAATTTGTAGTGTTGGGAGATATTCACGTCTCCAGCGATACCAAAAATTGTCCGCAAGACTCTGCACCTGCTTCCACTGTTGTCTGAACATGTCACTATCTGAGAAGTTCCCAGGAGATGGAGGAGCACCAACCTTCTGAGTCAGAAGCATAGCAGGGGTCAGTATAAGAGGTGAGTCAGGGTCTGAGGAGATTGGAACTAAGGGCCTTGCATTAATTATTGCAGAAATTTCGGCCATTAATGTGCATAGGACCTCGTGGGAAAGGGAACGAGACCCATACTGCATCAACATTGAATCCAGAATCCTTCTCACTACACCAATCAAACGTTCCCAAGCTCCCCCCATGTGTGAAGCATGGGGCGGATTGAATTCCCATGTGCATGAGCAATTGGTGAGGTATTCTTGCATCTCTGGGTCCTTCACCATTTTGGAGAATCCCAGTTCTTTGCTTGCAGCTACAAAGTTAGTTCCACAATCTGACCGGAATTGTTTCACGGGCCCTCTAATGGCAAAGAACCTCCGTAGTGCATTTATACAGCTGGATGTGTCAAGGGATTCAATCACCTCGATGTGAACAGCTCGTGTGGACATACAAGTGAAGAGAATAGCCCAACGCTTGCTCTCTGCATGACCTCCTCTTGTGCGACGAGCTGAGACTGAGAAAGGACCAAACACATCCAAGCCAACATAAGTGAAAGGTGAGGATGCACTGAGACGCTCTTCCGGAAGATCTGCCATTTTTTGACTCTCCGTCTTCCCACGCAACTTCCTACATGCAACACATTTATGTATGACACTACTAACAGATCTCTTTCCATTAATCAGCCAGAATCCTGCAGTGCGCAGAGCTCCTTCGGTGAAAAGACGGCCCTGATGCTTCACTTGATCATGGAAGTGACGAATTAGTATGGTGGAGATATGATGTCGTCCAGGTAAAACAATGGGATGTCTCTCATCACGGACCACAGGTGCATGTGCTAAACGACCACCAATTCTGATTAGCCCATCTTCACCCAGAACAGGATTCAACTTAATTAGAGGACTATTCTGAGAGATTTCAGCATGTCTCATAAGAGCACTGTACTCTTCGGGAAAGACAGACCGTTGGACTGAAAGAAGGATGACCTTTTTGGCTTGGGCCAACTCACTCAGGCAATAAGGTTGATGACATTTATGCCAGCTTATGCGTTTGCAGGTCTGTTCTTCAGACATCGAATGAAAGGATCGGGCAACATGGATCAAGCATGCCACTGCTTTTAACAGAGAGTTCCATGTGGAAAAACGCTCAAAGCGCTCTGGGTTAAGTGGTTTCTCAGTTATACCTGTGGCAGCAGTGCTCACTTGAGGTAAAGGACGAACCTCGGAATCTGTCTCTGGACTCACCAGCTCAAAGGTGTCTTGCAAAGTTAGATCACTTTCTAAAGGTCCATAAAGAAAGTCTGGTCCTGTCAGCCACATGGTGTTTGCAAGAAGAGAAGCTGGAACAGACCTAGAGGCACAGTCAGCTGGATTGTGCTCTGTAGGGACAAAATTCCATTGCTCAACCTTCGATGATTGCCTGATTCTTTGAACACGATTGTGCACATACACATAGAACCTCCTACTTTCATTGTGTATGTAACCCAATACGACCTTGCTGTCGCAGAAAAACTTCACAGAGTCTGGTTTAAAATCAATCTCATCCAAGATGAAATCTGAAATCTCGACAGCTAACACAGCTGCGCAAAGTTCTAGCCTAGGGATAGTAGGTTCATCTGGAGGTGTCAATTTAGCTTTACCTAAGACGAAACCAACGTTGATCTGTCCATCTTCATGAATAGTCTTGAGGTATGCTACTGCTCCAATCGCTTTGAAAGAGGCATCTGAAAATATGCACAGCTCTGTAAATTTCGCTTTTGACAGTGACTTCAAGCTATATGTCCTCTGAACATGAATTCTCTCCAGGTCTTGCAATGAATTTCTCCACATTTCCCAATCTCTGCATTTCTCTTCCGACAAGGGCTCGTCCCAGTTATCTATTCCCTTTGACAGCTCTCTTAACAGGAATCTTCCATGAATTGTTACAGGTGCTGCAAAGCCCAAAGGGTCATACAAGCTGTTCACAGTGGAGAGAATGCCACGACGAGTCAAAGGTTTGTTGTTTTCTGGTGAATGGAATGTAAAGGTATCTGTTGATATTCTCCAGCTTAGGCCAAGACTACGTTGAGCAGGTATGGTTTCATCTCCGAAATCAAGATCCTTGACACCTTCAGCACGGTCTTCACGTGGAAAGGCTGCCAACACCAGTGGGCTGTTTGACATTATCTTGTGGAGTCTTAGATTCGATTCTGCCAGGGACGCTTGTGTCCTCTGAAGTAAATCAACAGCTTCGGAGGCAGTCGGAAATGATCTTAGACCGTCGTCCATATAAAAATCTCTCTTCACAAAGTTGTAGGTGTCAGTTCCATGCATAGGCTCTCCTTCTTTGGCAGCCCTATGCAATCCGTAGATAGCCACTGCTGGGGAAGGGCTATTTCCGAACACATGGACTTTCATCCTACATTCAATTACATCCTTGTCGAGATCATTATCCCGGAACCATAGGAACCTCAAATAATCTCTGTGGTTTTCTTTCACTGTGAAACAGTGGAACATCTGCTGTACATCTGCAGTCACGGCAACAGGCTCCTTCCTGAATCGAATCAGCACACCTAACAAGCTGTTGTTTAAATCTGGTCCTGTCAAAAGGACGCTATTAAGAGACAGACCCTGATATTGGGCGCTGGAGTCGAACACCACTCTGATTTGGTTGGGCTTTTTTGGATGATAAACCCCAAAGAATGGTAAATACCAGCGTTCCTGGTCATCGCTTAGGGGAGAAGCATACTCAGCATGATCATTATCAAACAACCTTCGCATAAAGTCTGTAAATTGCTGTTTCATCTCTGTTTTCTTCAGCAAAGTGCGACGAAGAGAGCAGAGCCGAGTGAGAGCATGCTCTCTGTTATTGGGAAGTTGAGGCCTTGGGTATCTAAAAGGAAGTGGACCCACCCAGCTATTGTCACTATCTCTGGAAAACTCCCTGTCCATGATCTCCAGGAAGAGATGATCCTCAACAGATAGAGCATGCTTGTTGTCATCCCTTGTGCGCGTGAACACCGAACAGCCAAGATGATTTTCTCTGCTTGCACCCTTGTAGAAATAAGGGATACCTTGTACTTCAGCTGTGAGACCCAAGTTATCCTTCAAGTTAACGTGACTTTGACATGGTGGAAAGTATGAGGTTCTACCATTGTCCAGCACATGTGTCTTGTAACTCAACACACTTGGTTTGTGAGAATTACCCAAGCATACATCTCCAACTATAAGCCAGCCCAAATCTGTTTCAATCGCAAAGGGAGCATTATGAGGCCCATTTATCTGGCGTCTCACCTTATGGACTCTCAGAGCATCACGACCCAACAGCATGAGGATCTGTGCACTGTCATCCATTTCTGGAATCTCAGAGGCTATCCTTCTAAGATGAGGATGACTTTGAGCAACCTCTGGAGTAGGTATTTCTGCCCTGTTATCTGGAATATCATTGCACTCGATTAGAGTAGGTAGAGCAATGTTAATATCACCGCTAACTGGCTCTATCTGAAATCCGTCGGCTCTCCTTCCAGATGCTTCAATAGTTCCGGCACAGGTTTTCATGAGATAAGGAGAAGCTGGACTATTAATGCAGAAAAGCTCGAAAAACTCTGATCTTACTAGTGACCTGTTGCTCTGGTCATCGAGCATTGCATACATTTTGACAGCGGCTTCTGGATTGCCATTAGGATACACTCTAACTAAGCATATCTTAGAACAGGATTTGGCTGACAAACCTTCCCCACAGACTTTGGTACAGGCACTGTTCACAGAAGGTGACGGACGTTCTTCCTCCCCGCCATGCTCTGAAGAGGTTGAGATTTTGGAGACCCATGGTGCTGGTCCTGGGTGGAGGGCAGTGGCATGGTCCTCACTACCACATTCTGTACACTTTTCTGAAGTTTTGCAATTGCGTGCAATGTGAGAAGAAGATCCACAACATCGAAAGCAGATACCATATTCCTTTAAGTAGGCCTTTCGTTCCTCCAATGGCTTCATCCGGAAACCACGACACTTTTTTAGTGAATGAGGCTTGTTATGTATCGGGCAGTTCTTAGGGTTTTCATCACTAATGCCCGAATCCTTACTGGGGTAGGCCTTTTGAGAAACGTCGATTTTATGAACAGAAATGGGCATCCTCTGATGTGTTTGTTTTTTGAGGAATTTCTCATCTTTAGGAGGACCGGCAATTGTGAAGCTTGGATCATTTCTGGCTTTTGCCTCATAACAGACGAAGCTAACAAAATACCAGAAAGGAGGAAAGGAGGCATTATACTGTTCTTTATATTTCATGCCGTGAGAGAGCCATTTCTCTTGAAGAAAGTGCGGTAGCTTGTCCACTATGGGGTTTATTCCTCTTGCAGTATCCAGATATGATAGCCCGGGCAGATAGCCATCTTGCTTAGCCGCCTTTAGTTCTGTCAGGAGATCACCTAATTCTCTTAACTTGATAAAGTCCTTATTAAGAACCCTGGGGAAGTTTTCGAGCCTTTGCAGAAGAGCATTTTCAATTATCTCAGGTGCACCATAACATTCCGTTAATCTTTCCCAGGCGACGTATAGTGCTGCCTTAGGATCTCTGACATGAACTGACCGTAACCTTTTCACATGGTCAGATGATTCTTTGCCAAGCCATCTAATAAGCAGGTCCAGCTCTTCACCAGCTGTCAGGCCTAAACCCTCTGTGGCTCCAACAAAAGCTGATTTCCATGCTCTAAAACTCTCAGGTCTGTCGTCGAACTTAACGAGACTTGTATTTACAAGCTCACGACGTGCTAAATATTTAGCTAAGTCCATCATACCTGAGGCTTCTGGCTGGTGAAAGGGTACTGGCTGTGGCCATGCTGAGATAGGTTCCCTCTGAGAGAAACATGAAGCATGATGATCATATGTTTCCTGTTTAACTTCATTTCTGAATGACTGATCAAACGTCTGAGATGGCAATTCAGTGAAGGCATCCTGTGCACATTTCATTTTAATGGTACTATGAGCAGAGCAATTGGGGTCTGAGGCCTCAGGGTACAGCTTGTCACTGTAATTTGAATTTCTGCATGTATGTTTCTTTGGGCTCATGTAGTTCCACCCCACTTTGTGTTTCAACATAGTCTTTGGTGCGCTCCACTTTGCTATGTGAAGACACAGAGAAGCTACCACTGGAAGCACTGTCCTCAATTGCTGCTACCGCTGCTTCTAGTACTTCTGCCTGGGCCCAAAGCAGCGGCTTGTTCCTTTTCATGTTGGAGCACCTCCAAATCTGCTTCCATTTTGGCTGTGTCCAGTTTATGGCTCATTTCTATTTAATCTTATCC